>JAOUZG010041912.1:4308802-4324788 GCA_026289955.1 Argiope argentata
AACTGTCATTTTCAATTTTTCTAGCTTGCAAACGAACCGATTAACCCGACCAATTTTGATATGGAATAACAGATAATGCATAGTTCTATGTCAATCTTTTAAAAACTCATCTGTTGTGAAGAAGCAAACGAAATAATAAAGCAATACTTGTAAAAGCAGATAAAAAAACGCATCTGATTTCAAAAAAGCATACATAATAATAATGCAATACTAGTAAAAACAGGTGAAAAAAATTCTTAAACACATGATTTCAGGTTGCCAGTAATCTTTATTTTTTACCTATAAATTTCGAATTCATCAAAACCTCCTACAAAGCCTTATGCTCTCATATAATAAAACTAAACATGATTTTAATAATTAAACTCGACTGTTGATGCTCTGGAAAAGAAAAAATATTTTCGAAACCAATTTGCTTAGTCTCAATACAAGGAAATAAATAGACTTTTCAGGAAATGAAATTCAACCTTACCCAACGCCAGGAAGCAAAAGATTGTGCGATTGATTTTGATTATGTCAAGATTTGTGATATGCCGCCAAAAAAGTTATTCTTACCCTCAGATTCTCTCTATGTCCCGTTATTCTTGTTGGGTATCTTTACACTTGTTTCAATAAGAAACATACGATTAGTTCCCCACTTTTATATATCAAAGCTGTGATTACATCGCATCGTCACGTCTGATAGATATCTATCGGAAGTGGCGATTACATGCATCTTTTTGCTGTGTTTTCACACTAATAATTGGTAATAGCCTCGAACAATTATTTTCTACTTTTTCATTAGTGGAGTAAAATTCAATAATTGCTTATAATTACGTAAGGATATAAGGTGTCAGGATGCCCAAAAGGCATCCTTATTAGCAAATAAAATTCTTCCAGTACTTTTATTTCCTCGAAATAGCAAAGAAAGAGATATAACAAACATTGGTGGACACTAGGAATATTTAGATGCATTTCATTCAACTATGTTGTGCTATTTTCTTTAACAATAATGATTGCTGCTGACACCTTTCAATTTGATTTATACCAATTATCAGTTTCAAATTTTAGGATTTTGAAGAGGCATAGTATGAAGTCTTCTTTTTCAAAGAACTTCCTATCCCAAGATTCTTTAAAATATGCATTGATAATATAATATTGTAAAATATTAAGATTATCGAACAATGACTACATCCTATTGTATAAATGCATAGCATTAATTACGATCAGTCAATATATTTTCATATATCTACATATCTTAAATTTAATCAGCGAGGCTGCAACTTATTTTAGGTTATTTTTTTATTTTCATAAATTTGTGAAAAATGTATGAGCTATTTATTATGACTCATAACTACACAGCATTCATGTTTTCATACAATATTATAACATAAGCAGACTCTTGGCATTTATAAATAGTGCTAATTAATAAAAAAAAGAAGAAAACTGATGAGAACCTAATAAGTTTTGTTTGGTATATTTAATATTTTATAATTCATAGATTATGGTCTTAAAAATTATTTAGGTCAGCTTATTTTTATCTACCTGCCTAAGTTTTTAGATAATTGCGTAGTTGGGAATCCTCCACGGATTAATGTTTAATTAGATGAATCCCATCTGCACTATAATTAAGAGGCACTAGAAAATCTAATTAGAGTGAGACGTAAGTATTGATAAAGAACCTGTTAAAAATGGAATTCAATGATCTTCACTTTAAGTCTTTCGGGGCCAATTTAAAGCTTTAAGCAGAACTCTGATATCAATAAAAAGTTAAATTTACCACCATCGTTCTTTAAATAAATGAAGATTCTGAAATTATTACAGCCGATTTGTTCTTTTAAATTCAGATGCATTCTTCTTGAAGTAAATTAAAACTCATTTTGAGTTTTGTTTGTGTGATCTCTATCAACGTCCCAAAATATTCCATTTCCTCTTTTCTATTTGCTAATCAGCTACATTTGTAGAGACCGGAGTGTTGGTTAGTCGTGAAAGCCAGCAATTTTAAATAATTTTGTGTTGATATTTTTAGAACAAAAGAATTTGCTCCTTTTGCCCTCATTTTATAAGAAGCTCTGCTTTCAATTGGTGATATAGTACATAGTCAGATGTGGCCTGCCCACTTTTCCCTCCCTAATCTACTGTTTCAGAACTTAGTAAAACTGAGTCATACTAAGGTTACTGCAGTGGAAGAAAATGATATTTGTTATTCTTTATACATCATGTAGTCTGCAATGTCTGAAAATTTCTTCAAAAATGGAAAATCCATAAATGAACTGATTTTACTTATTGGGAAAAATGAAGACGAACTAAAAATTGCAATATCAAATGAGGGTTCTAAATTACGAATTCTTCAAATCAATTCACTTATCGTACAAGCTTTGTAGAGCTTAAAAGTAGAAAGAATATCACTACTGCTGAGACAAGAAGAATTTACAATCAAAGAAATCTAGTTACACGACAATTGTCAAAATAAATGCTCCTCTAAAAAATATTGAAGAACAAATAAGCGAAAAAAATAGATTATAGTTTTTAAAATAAATGAAATAGAATCTATCATTCATGCCATATCAAATTAAAATGTAGAACAAATTAACATAATCCTGCGAATGTTTGAGAAATTGGTGGAATCGCTGTCACATAACTACTATGAGTAACCATGGCAGAAAAATCTTTCTCCATCAAGAAAGAAAAAAAAGCATTATGAAAGATTTACCAAGTATCTGCTATCTCAATGCAATTGGATGCAGTTGCTTTAAATTAGTTCTTGTTCACATTATTTCCTTTTTAATAATTTTTCCTTTTTGATTTTCTTATGTGTCTTCGCGCTTTCTCATTTCTCTATAATTCCATTGGGATTCTGTTTTGTGAGCTTTTGTCGTTTTCTATTTTACAATGCCTTTCTTACAGCGTAATTGTAGAGGTCTTAAAAACAAAAACATTTGGTTCAAAGTTTTTCCTTTTTCTTTATACGTATTCTAGATTTTTCAAGAAACATTCTTTAAGCATAAAGATCGCCTTCCGTGTTCACCTAAAATTTTTTTTATTTAGGCAAACCAAATCCGTTTGGAGTTTAATTACCGGCATTCTGAGAAACGCATCTGGTAGAATTATCTCAATTAGTGCTACACACAACAGCAATCATAAAATTCTTGCAGCTGTAATTTATCATAAAGGCTTCGATTTTATTACCATTAACTTACATGCTCCACAAGGACTCAATATAGAAAATGTAAAAGGTTTTTTTCTATTCTTTTTCCGTTCCTGTTTTTATATTTGGTGACTTGAATCTCCATCAATCTCTTTGGAGATGAAATAGATCATCCCCTCCATGTAATTATTACGTAGAAAGACTTCAAAAACACACTTTTATCCTCCTTAATACTTCGAACTCTGCGAATGCCACTTGTACTAGATCCGTTTCACTGCTTAATCCCGCGATCTACTTGACATTTATCTCTCATGTTGTTAGTTTCTATGTTTCTGAATCATCCTTTGAGAGTCATCATTGCCATTGATAATTATTACATCTTCAAATTTAGAGTTTAGTGTATAAAAACTATAGTTTGGAGCAAGACTATGGAGCAAACAGTGACACTAATGGTAACAAGGACTAATTTAAAGGCATTGACAAACAGGATTTTGGAAGTTCTAAGGGAAAACACAAAATTATTTAATAACGACCAATGCCCATCCTTCCTGATGGAACCTATCTTGCCACAGAAAAAAGATTTGAAAAATTGAAAATTTTATTTCAAAGAAGAGCCTTTCGATTCATTTCAGTACCAGACTGGATAAAACCCCAAAAATATGCAGCAAAACTTTGTTTTCATATCAAAAAAGACTAGTTTGAATTATTGATACAAAATTTGCACTAATCCTAGAATATTTTACTCTATATCCAACAAGTTTTACAAACATTCAAACCAGGAATTGAATTTTTCAAATCTCATTCATCTTAACAATCATTTTATCGCAAATCTCTTTCAGCTCGAAAATTTTTCTGATGATTTTTTTTCTTTGCTGCATTGAGCATAAGCCGATTTCACTGGATTATAGCAAAGACCTCATTTTTTGTTTTAATACTATATTCACCTACAGAAAATCAGAGACTTTATATGAAAAAAAAAACTCAGAATTGATGATATTACAGCAAATTGGTTTTAAAATCCTAGCATCACAGGTCTAATAAACATCATATCCGTCTTTCAGGAGGTTCTTGCATTTTTTACTCAGGTAAAATTCCTTATCTATTCATTATCTTTTACTTTGGAGGAATTCAATTCATTATCGTAGTTCTTAAACCTAACAAAGACAAAAACGAAAACCACTCCATATAGACTAATAGCTCTCACCTCCGTTTTTTCAAAAACTTTTAAAATAATTTTATTGATGTTGCTGTGACTTAGGGCACTTTACACGCCAAATGGCAGTTATCTGTCAACGATTTAAGCCGAGTAGGCGTCTGTTGTTAATTCAGTAGAACTAATCAGGGGCTAACCAAGTTACCTTCAATGGCATGTCTCATAATAAAATCACCAGAAGTCCTTCACAGATTAGATGGCAAAATTCAAGCCCGAAGAAAATTAAATCAGAAAATAGGCTTAGTGTGGTATTCAGAACATTCACTGAAATTAGAATAAAAAGGCGGACAAATTCGCAAAAAGGGTTGTGGAGTCGCACCCATTACTGGAGTCATCGTTGCTTCAGAAGATTAAATTTTCCTTATCAGGAACTTCACTACAAAAAAAAATCACTTTTTTAAAATAACAAAATGTGAGAATAATATATAGCAAATATCAAGAATCTACTGGTCACATTTTCACTTCATTTCATGGTTCAAAAATAGAAGAGAAGATATCACAACCGCACGTCTTTGAACCCGAATGATTAGAATTCCAGATCTGTTGAATAGATTTGATCTACGCCATTACCTTCATTGACTTTTTGTTATCATGAAAATACCACTGAACGTGTCATCTTGTTTTGTTCCAAGTGCACAACTCATACATCAAATCTTTTTGCAAACTTTAATATTGACTTCATTTTTTGCTCTTAATTCAAAGCGTTAATTCAAACAGCTGTTTCTAATAAGCATCAGCTTCGGATCCTTCTCAAATCTCCGAAGTTTTTCAGTATTTATTGAATGTATTTTGGCATTAGGGGGAAAATTGCCTTTGTTGACAAAAATCCCATTCTCATCCCGTTTCAATCAATCAATCAATTATGTGCTGATATACTATCCTCATGAAATAGGTCTAAGATTTGAATCGATGGATTGTCAATAAAGAATACAGGATTTTTATCCAATTTGGTGGAAACATTGAGGTAAGGAAATTTAATGCCTTCGGAAATGACATCTTTATCAATGAAACGTCAAACAATCGGAACAAGGCGAGAACGATTTGAAGATTGTTTATTGTACCCCAATATTTTTTTTAATAAAATAATGCAGTTTTATTTTAGAATCCAGAATCATGATATCATTAATCTAAATCAAGTAGTTGACCTACGGAAGTATTTTCATTGATTTAAATGAAATAATTTGATATATTAAAGAAAAACTAAACTTCTCAATTTGTCTCGCTACCAGATAAATTTTGTATATTTCTTAGGATCTTTTTATTACTCTGAATATTATATAATACCTTGGTGATATCACGATAATCGTATACTATTTTGTGTTGTTTAAATGTTATTGTCCCTTCAGAAACTATAAAATTTTCAGGATTTCAATTTTCAAGATTAGTATAGCTGTTTTTATATTCTAATCATTTTTCGAGTCATAACTGCTGCATCCTTTTAACTTATTTTTTAATTCCTAATTTGATTAAACTAAAATTGATCCATCTTTTTAACTGAAGCGATCTTTAACAATATATACGAAAATATTGTCTTCTTATGGATAAGCTCAGCTAAAGTGTTTAAGAAAAAAGCTACAACATACTTTAGATTTAGAAAACCTTTGAACTCTTAGAATTATCTTTAATGAATAATTCTTTTCCTTAAACCTAAAAAACCAATCTTAGCCGAAATAGCTGCCCCAAATGTTGTTGATTTTTCTTTATTTATAGTCGCTATTAGTAGGCTGAGAAAATTTTCCAATATAAAATCCGTTTATTCCGTTATTATTGTGTCGACCAACCAAAATATATCATTCTATAATCGATTTAGATAACTGGATAATGGAAGGTTTGACCGGGGAACCCGTCTTGCGAAGCAAGGCTATCCCCATTATCCTGGTACGTGAAGTTCATGACGGTGGACTTGCCCTTGTCTGTGTGGAGCGCAGTGGTATATAAAGATATCTGACCAAATGGTGCATTAAGTGGAATGTTGAAAGATTGAGTTTTTCATATTTTAAATAATATACAGTTAGTTTTAAAGAAAAATTATATCTACCAAATCCCAAAAGTTGTTCGATCAGCTCAGTAATAAAATTTTAAAAAGAGTCCAATTTCAGAAATATTTTTCATTTTTTTATTAAATATGAGCCATAAACAATGGAATGCTTAGTAAATATTTCAGACTAATGTCTTATTCAACAGAAAAAAAAATATTGATCAAAATTATCTTTACAAATTTTTATTGCCCGAATTCGAGAAAGGAAATATAATGTTAAAAAGAAAGAAAGAAAGAAAGAAATAATGTTCCAAAATTGGTTTCACAATTTCAAATGTTTCTGTACAACAAATATAATATGGCCAATAATATTACGTCTGTGGTATTTTTCATTGTGCTTGTATTTAAATCTTGCTCTTTTCTTAAAAAAAAATTGGATCTCTAATTTTCCGTGACTCACTCTTAATGTTTAAAGTCTCTCATCCATACAGTTCTGCAGGGGTGGTGTTTTGAGGGTGTACAAGTCTGTAAAAAGATATGCCAAGTTCAGAATAGCTAATTATAAACTGATTTCATTTTTGAGGGTCAAAGCAGACAAGCAAGCCAAAAATGTTTTTTGTATGGGACAGCGGTGTCCTGGTGGTAAGGTCTCGGCTCGTGAACCGTAGGGCTTCAGGTTCGAGACCCGATTCCACCAAAGAACGTCGTGTAAGGGGGGGCTGCTGCACATTAAATCCACCAGGGCCAAACGTCCTCCCGCTGATGTGATGTGGAGAGTAGTAAGATTGTGATCTGTGGTGCCATACCCGTTGCAATGAACACAAAGCTTTTAACAAAGCGTTTAAACACAAAGGTTTTATTTACAGCTTATAAACAATAACAAAACAACAGCTCGTCCTCATCTAGGCTAATATGCTGGGAAATATTTACATCTGTATTAACAGTTCCACGACTAATACAAGGAAACTAACAGGCTGTTAGCTTATCCAGCTACTGCAGGTAGCTCCAGAGATCTACGGATTTACTTCCCGTAGACCTTTAATCAAGAAACTCGAGATCACGTGGTATCTCTTCAGCTGTCCAGCTCTTCAGCTCAGCTGAGCTCCTTGGATCTCAGCTCCTCTCGTCTCGTTGTCGGATCAGCTTGACTCATCGTCTAGTTCTTTCAAACCTTCCATTTTAACCTCGGTCAAACTCCGCCTCTCAGGTTCACATTGGTGCGCTGGAGATGCCGATCATCCAATAATTCTTCAGAAACATTCCCAGTGGTCAGCAATTAACCATGGGAATATTTTCTAATCATCCACTCTCCTAGCAGACTCTACACAATAGGGAAATATTCATATTTGGAGGTTTTAGTACTTTTTTCAAAAGGCCGTAAAATGTATGTGTGGTTCAAAAGGCCGTAAAATGTATGTGTGGCCGTAAACCGCATGGGTGGTCTATTATCTAGACTCTATTCGCATTTAGTGACACTAAAGGAGATAATTCACTAAGGAAATAATCGTCCCACAGCTGACCAGATGTAATAATGTTCAAACATGTGTCTCTTAGAACGGGAGGGAAATTTTACAACTTCTTTACACCGTCATCTGACTGAGGTTCAAAATTACGAGATCCGTCCCAAAATAGTTCTAGTGTTGCTTTATAACGGGACATGAATGAAAACTAAAGCAATAATTTCGATTGTGAATTGATGATGGAGATGGTTTTAAAACTAAAAGAGCAAAAACAACTCTCAAATCTGGCACCCTACTATGATATATTGATGGATATCATCAGACAAATCTGACCACCTGCATTCCATTGATAAAAGATTAACAACTTTCTGATATGTTTCGTTGACCTTAGTATGTTTGTAATTATTGAGATCCAATAAAGAAATTCAATTCAAAAACCCAATAGCGGACGCTAAATTTAATGGAAAGTATCACTTGAAACAGCTCATCCTCACTGTAAATTCCCGGCAAAGAGGAGCAACATAGATTTTAACTTTAATGCATTCAGAAATTCATTTAAAATTATTTAAAGAAAGTGGAGGCTGTCTCACGCCCTTAGAGGGTTAAGATAACATTTAAAATTTCGACAAAAATGTTTGTTACAGTTTTTTTAAAGAGAAATAGTATACATTTAGTACTACCCCAATTAGTATTTGTTTTCTTGTTTTCCAATAAATAATGTATTTTATAATTATATCAAATTAATGAAATATTTATTGCTTAATATCAAATTTTTAACTATAAAGAAAATCTAACAATTAGGATTTTAACAAATAATAGAAAGCAATATTAAAAATAAATTGTGACAAAAAAATAATTTATTTTAAAAAAATAAGTTTAATTATTATTTTAATTGCTCTATAGTATAAAATTTACTGTTATAGATTATTCCAAAATGAATAAATAAATAAAGGTGTTGGCAAATTGAGAAGATCCACTTAGTGCGTTTATATATCAGTGGCATATTCAAATAGAAGAAACTTTTGAATATTTTAACTTCGATTTATTCAATCCCGGAAGGCATAATAAGTACAAGGAAAAGTGCTAAGAAATACATCAGTCTACTTTGAGACATAAGAGAAAAGAGGGCTACATTTTCTCTTGAATGATTTGTACAATGTGATTTGGATAAAGATTTCTTTGATACATGTAGATTTAGGATAGGGACAATTAGGTATTATCTTTAAAAAAATACTGCAAGCACTAAATTTTTTATGCCATCATTCGGAGAGTAAAAAAATGTTAAATCCAACAGTTTTATAGAGCATGTGTTTAATTAATTATATAAATAAAAGTGGAATCGGATCAGGAAATAAGAGAACATTTTTGGAATGGACATATGCCTAAAAATTAGGAAATCAATTATGATTTAATTTAGTTTAATAGATAGGATTTACATATATATGATGCAATCAGCACGCCATCTGAAGGCTCTTTTTGGTTGATATGTCGATATGTCGAAATCTTTTTATAATGAGGCTCACTGAATAAAGTATTATGTTTCAAAGATATCTCTTCTTCATTAAATAGCTTAAAATCAAAAGCACCGAGTATTAAACATTTTGCTTTTAAAGGCTCATGTAAAAACTCCGTATTTAAGAAGTTAAAAAAAATTCTTTGAAACCTGAAACTCAAAATGTGAATAAAAATAAAACGCAACTGAAATTAAGTAAGCTAATGACTACTAGAACATAACGTAAATAAACGCTGCGAACTTTATTGTTTAAAACCTATTTCAAATGAAATTTATTATCTTCTATTAGTACACTTAAGTATTAGTGGTTACTAATGTGTTATACTACATTCAGAGGGCAGCACAAATCAGTGGTCCCTAAAATCGTGAATTGAGCAAGCGCAGCAAAGTATCGAGATGAAACGTATCACACTATCTCATAGTGGCTCCCTATAAGATTGGCTCAGTCTATTAAAAACGTAGGCGGGGAAAGAGGGAAAATGGAGATTGTGCGCGCGACATGAGATAGACTTTTTAACTTACATAAACGAGAAACGTGTTTTCAAAAAAATGAACACAGTTCCATTTTTCATAAAATAAGCTAGATTTCCATTTCAAAGCTTTTAATTAGTTTTTTATTAATTGCCATGCTAGGTTTATTTTAAAATTATAGTACACTGTAAATGTTAATTATTCTTGTAATTAATTGTCTATTCCATTATATACCCGTTTAGCTTATTATATTAACTATTTTATCGGCTAATCGATTTACATGAGAAAATGAAAAAAAATTTTACAAAAGAATAAATTAAATCTGTGATGAGTATTTCAAAGTATCATGTCAGAGCATCATTTCTTGAACGGCCACTCACCACGTGCTCGTGCAAGTTGAATTATATTTTTATTCATTTTAATTGTTTCATTGAATGAGTAAACGATAAAAAAAAACTTTGTCTCGCATTGATTATTTGAAAAAAATATCACATTTCCTATTTATTTCGTTTTATATAATCACACTCTCAAAATGACATTTTTCTAGGCTTTATTTGCTGTCATCGTTAAATTATTATTTTTTAATCAGAGGTTTTTCAAATGCAATGGCAACACGTTATTAAAAGCTGATTTTTTTAATTTTAGATGCCCGTGCAGATAATAAAGTTTCTATTTTTCGCCTACGGATTTTTGACGCCAAAACCCTCATCCTAAAAACAACATCATGTTCTGACATGATAATAAAAGCCGATTAGCCGATAAAATTGTGTAATATAATGAACTATGTACGTATCCAATAAGATTAATTTATCGAGAGTCGGATTTTAATTTTATTAGTAAAATTATTCAGTTTTATGTGCCATATAATGTTTAATTTTCGAATTTTTAATCCCATCTGTATATAATAATTAATATGTATTACCACAGCTACATGAAATAAACGAAATAGAAATGTATTTATTTTGCCAAAAAAGAACACCAAGGGAAAAAAATGATCTTTTATAGAATGTAAACGAATCATTAAACTGTAAAGAAGATTTTAACTAAGCATCCTCTTTTTCAAAATAAACATGTAAAGTATAATACAAGTATTTCAACAAATGAAACTACACACATTGCTCAAAAGTATGCAATTTTTATCAAACTAACACTGCATTCCAAGCGCAATCTCCATTTCCCCTATTTCCCCACCTACATTTTTAATAGACTGAGCCAATCTCATAGGGAGCGACTATGGGAAAAATACGCTAGAACGAATCACTCACTTGATGAGGTGCCGTATGGACATTTTGAGACGCATTTACAATGAGAGATAAAGGACCAGGACTTGTTCGCTCATTTAATCAAACTCCTTAAGTAATTGAGAAAATATTTTAATAAGAAAAACATAACTGAAGAAGTATCAATCTTACCTTCTATAACTGTGAGTAACCATTTGTAAATAATCGCAATTTTGTTATCTTCAATGAATAGTGTTTTTACTTCTTCAATATATACTTCTTTATAAAAACCCCTTAACATAAAGATCGATCGTTACAACTCCCCCCCCCCCCAACAAAATTGGGAGTTCGGTCCCGATTGAACAGGATTGAAACTATACCGAATTGAGCAAAAAATTTTGTATCACGTGCCACACCTTGTCTTTCTAGAAATTTCTTTACCTGAACTGCTACAGCGGAGAAAAGATGCCGATGAATCATCAATAGACCCCCGAAATTCCCCCCTCCTCCAACGACAGTACCTGATGGTCAATGAAAGACCCTTTTGTGATCCCACCACACCCCCACTGCTTTCCTCCTACGGTCATCTTAACCTTTTCTGAAGTGCAGAGCGATGGGATTCGAAGAACTCTGGGCCTTCTTGCGAAAGAGAAGTATTATTATTGTTATTATTATTACCGCATTTGCGCTCACTTATTAAGCAGTGTTATTTGCGCTCCACATATTGTAAGGTTGATCGTTACATATAAGGGTTAGCGCATTGAAAACGAACGACACAAAATAATCAATCAAGGTCAGAGGCAGAATAGACTCCATGTCTTCGATAACAGAATAAATTTTCGCGCGAAAATGCTAACCCTAATGATTGCTGTTTTAAAACGCGTTTTAGAAGAGTGTTGAAAATAATAAATAAAATTAGAGAAATTTGCTGCTAAAAGTACATTAACCCCTTAACAGGTTTATTTTCTTTGCTAACTAATAAGATGACACCTTCTATTTTGAGAATATTTTCATATTTTGATTCAAATGGAAAATCCATCGAATACTTGACTTATCTACGTATTCGAAGTCATTTTACTATGAACGATTTATTTTTTGTTTACAACTATCAAAACGGCATACGGGCAAACCAGTTAAGTGGTTAAAAATAATATATCTATAACTTTGTCGTCCTGAACACATTTATAATAATTATAGTTTGAAGTGCATAATAATTTAATTTAAAAAACTTATAATTTTAAAATTTAACCTCTAAATCTTGCAAATTCAATTTTTATATCTTGCTTAATTTATTCAACATAACGAAATATGCGAAAACCATTTTAAATTCAATTTTAAATGGATATAAATATATTTAGTTCTTTCACTTATTCTCAAAATTCTTGAATGGTACAATTTGAACGGTACATAATAGGTTATATTTATTACGTGGTAAATTATGTGGAAATCTTTATGAGATGTTAAAGCAGTCAAATATTATTAAACAAAGACTATTGTAACATTGAAGGGGACAAAAGGAAAGAAAGACTTAAGTAATACTGAAGGAAAAGTTATATTTCCGTCAGTGAAAATGCATGGATAAAAATCTTGGTAAAAGAGTATTTACTTCAAAATGAAAATTAATTTTTAAATATAATAACTAATCAAAGAAAATATAATGCATATATAAACAAGACAATTGAAACATTCTAGTTAAATTATCACATTTGGCAAATTTTTGAAGTATTTTCTATCATACATTTGTAATATTTGGATCTTAGGAAATAGGATTAACAGGAAAAACATACCATTTTTATTTTTAAAAAATAAATTCTTTAAAAATAAGATGGGTAAATCTAAATTGGATTTTGAATTTATCTTCGAGTTTTATTATCAAGATCGCGATAGTACATGTATTACAAATTTCAAAAAGATTTTATATGAATTATATTTAACTACTTGACATACGAATTTATTTAACTTTCTAATTAGATAACTCATCCTATTTTGGTAATTTATTGTTAATTTTTTTTAAATAATATATGGAGCATTTGGGGTACCAAATCGGTTTCATATTGATTTTTTCGTATTTAAATACTTAATTCTTCGTATTAAATACTTAATTTAAATGCTTAGTTGCAGACTTGAAAATAAAAATTCAGTAATTCGATGCGCGTGTAAGATACGTCATTGTATGCGAAGTGGTTAAACTTTGTTTTGAAAATTATGGTGATCGGCACAATTACCATCGCATTTGCAGAAAAATTATTATTAAAACAGAAAATCATTAGAAAAAAATTAGAATCCATCATAAAAATAACAAAGATAAAAATAATAAAATCTACTAATTTCGAATAAAATAGTTTGGTAATAGTCGATTCAAAAAAATTTCATAGCTAAGTGCATTAAATAAGAGTATTTACTGAATTAATTATTTTTGTTACTACGGATTATTCCTGAGATTAAATTTCTGTAATGAAATAATTATCATGTATTGCTTAAGTCCTTACTAGGCCAAACTATGCAATATAACAAATTATTATTTTACATGGGAAATTTGTTTCAAATATTTACTTCAACTTGGTTCAGGTTCTGCTTTGTTCGGGCTACCCTTGCACATAAATTCTTCCTCACCACCCACGATAAAAAAAGGAAAATTCAAAAATTATAAATAAAATTAAATCTACGATCTCAATATTTAAGTTATCATGAGAGAACATTATTATTTTAAAGTAATTTGTCTTATTTAATTCGTCATTAAACTGTTTAAACCGGTTTGAAACAATTAAGAGACTTTTCTATCGGTCTCTATCCGTTTCTCTATATACAGGTATATACATATGTATAATGATAATTTTTTAACCCTTTGCACTTGGAAAAGTTATAAAATCACATACTAATTTTAATATTTTTAAGCCATTCGTTTTTAGAACTATCGCGTCTGCATATTTCTGGAAGTGCAAATCAACACATTCAACCGTTTGTTGAATTTAACTCAATTTGATAAGCTAAGATAGAGAAGTTGAATTTATGTGCAGATTTTTATCTAGATAACTCTATTTTATTTATTTTTTTATCTATCCTATCAAATAACCTACATATGATTATATTTTGTTTTAATACGTAGGAATTAACAAATTTGGTGCAAAAGTCATGATGCAAATTTCATCTGTCTAGGTTCAAAGTGTTTCGAGTTATTTTTATCATATATAGACAAGCGGATATGCTGTCAAAAATTTGTTTTTCTTAATTAGGGTGGACAAAGCCCGGAGGATTCATCAAAATTTTCAAGTTCGTGTGTGTGTGTGTGTGTGTGTGTGCGCGCGCGCGCGCGTGCGCGCATAAAATGCATTTCCTATTTAAGGATATAAGAAATGTGACAAGCAATACTTTGACGAAATTATCAAATACTTTTGACGAAATTATCAAATTTTGGATTGAGACCTGATGATAAGATCTCGGTTCGTGAACCGTAAGGTTTCAGGTTCGAGACCTGATGGTAAGATCTCGGTTCGTGAACCGTAGGGTTTCAGGTTCGAAACCTGATGATAAGATCTCGGTTCGTGAACATTAGGGTTTCAGGTTCGAGACCTGATTCTACCGAAGATTCGTTGTCTAAGGGGTCTGTTTCACGTTAAATCCGTCAAAAACGTCCTCCCGCTGGTGTGGAGAGGAGGTGCTAACTCAGGTGTCATCCTCGTCATCTGACCAGGATTGAAAATTACGAGGTCCGTCCCGAAATAGTCATAGTGTTGCTTTACTACGGGGCGTTAATAAAACTAAAACCTCGAGGTCAGGGACGTGGAGATTCGTCAAAATCTTGAGTTCAAAAATTTTGACGATTTCTAAATTTTACTACGTGTATGAAAAACTAAAAAGTAATTAATTAGTATCCTTAGATAATTACATATGCATGCAAAGGCACGTAAAAAGTAAACTCTTGTTTTTTGTTTACTTATTCTCGTCCATTCTTTCTTGGGTCTCGAGGCATTTGTTGAATGTCACAATTCTTCGTTTATCATTCGAGAAATCGATAAGATAGACATTGTCAATAAAGAAGATAAAAGAAAGTAATTAAGCAAACGGGTTTCTTTTACTGATTGTTGGTGCCTAAGCTGTCACTTAAAAATTAGGTAAGTTGAACAAATTCATACTAAAACTGGCTCATATTTGAGTAGATAAATAAAAAATTTCAAATAAAATTGGAAATAATTATAAATTCGTAAATCAATTCCACTATTTTAACCGAAATGTAAGGTAGTAAACTTTTGGAAATCGAAGCTAGATTTTTCAATTTTTCACATAAATAATACTATCCAAAACCGCATGCAACATTACAAATATAAAGAAAAACAAGTAATACATAAAAAACAAAATTTTATGTCAATTCCTACTTATGTCAACAAGAAATTTTTTATTTGATGCTTTTTATTAAATAATTACAATTAATACAAAATGATTTATCCAGAAATTATGGCGAGCCAAAACAAAATCAAGTTCATGTCCGTTAAAAATAAATCAAAACACACTGCACATGCTTGAATTTTCAACACCCATTGAGGCAACGCAATTGCGAGAATTTTCTACACCAGTTGGGATGACGCAATACAGACTATAAATTTTTAATTTCCTGTATTCTGTCTTCTTTTAATTCAAAAATACATCAAAATTAATCCAAAAATTCGATTAATTAGCAATGTTTAAATTTAATTGGATTAAACACTACAAAAAAAAAACAGAATCGTTTGAAATAATCGGTAGAAAACATGTTAAGCCTATCTTTGTTAGCGTGGGCGAAAACAAACTGAATTCGTAACTCATTTAGCGGAGGGGAAATGAAGATTTTTGGCAGGAAAGTTAATTTTTAATTAATTAATACAAAATTAAGGAATTAAATTGAAAAAACTGTATTGACATTAAGTGTCATCGACTAAAAGTTTTAAAAAATGTATTTGAACTTGAGTGAAGAAATAAAAATTATTGTATATATATATATATATATATATATATATATATATATATATATAT
>JAOUZG010041912.1:4324888-4336135 GCA_026289955.1 Argiope argentata
AGAGAGAGAGAGGAGGTTGGGAATTAATAGTAGGAATTGAATAAGACACAGTATAAACAAACCTGCGTGAATGGTAACTTCAAAACTTTTCTAGCACACTCTCAAATAAATATTATAACCCCCTCAAGAAAATGGGGAACTTTAGTAAAATAATTAACACATTGCATGATTTTGAAATTCAGCGTTTTTTATTAAGTATATCTTGTGCATCTCTGCCATTTTTTGACGATTAATTCTTGTCATGAGGTTAATATCTGAAAGTGGTTTGGTGTTTCAGAGGCGTTTCTCCAATCAATTGAATTCAAACTTAGGCAAAGAACTATAATTGTAGTCACAATATCCCATACCAAATTTGATATATTTAAATCATGTTTTTGAGTTACCTTTTTAGCATGCTTCTTACAGACGGCCAACGTGTTGTTGGATTAGCTGAAAATTAGATAAGTGTCTAAATTATATATGTTAAATTTGTCTACCGAATTTTATCTATCTGGCTCTCTTCGTATTATAGTACTTTTCATGTTAATTCTTATTCGAAAAACTGAACAGACAGACTTCATCAGAATGAATTTTGCACACAGTATGATAAAAATCTACAACCACTTGCTAAATAAACCAAATCTCAATTCAATACCCATATTATCTGTTAGGCTGTTGGCGTCCTGGTACAGAGGTAGCTCTTCTTCCTCTTGATCTCAGGTTCGAGTCCCGTTCAGGGCATGGCTTTTCTTCTGTGTTCTATCTGTAAGGTGTGTGAATGTGCCCCCATTCCTGTAAAAAAGGGCTATGAAAGTGAATGTGATGAGTGTATGTCATCTTGATATGAGATAGAAGTCAGACTTCTGTCCTTGGGTGCTCAGGGGTCCGTTCCTCAGAAGATACCGTACCCCTCCTTCCGTTGTAAAGCGGATACATCATCATCATCTGTTATGCTCGCAGGTTATGGAATTCAAGTTCAAGAACGTGTTCATCGCATCCCTCAAATCGACAAAAAAAAGTTGAAATTTACAAATTTGTTGCAAAGATAATGTACAAAAGTTCATTCGTTTAGCTCAAAGCATTTTAAATTATGTTTATCGTAGACACATACATAGCGCCAAAAATGTGTTTTTCGAACTCATGGATGTCCAAACCGAGAAATTCATCAAAATCATCTTGTTTCCAAATTTTCTGAAATTATAATACTTTCTACATACTTCGTGTCCGGGGAAGGAGAAAAAACTTCTGTATCATCATCATCAAAAGTTCAAAGATTATTCATGTCCAAAGCTGCACATATTTCGCTTATTGTTCAAACAGTTTTGTTTTTAGATATTGTAATTTTTTTCGCTTTTTCCTATTGAATCAGGGCCCGACTTAGCCTAATTGGGTGCTGCGGCCAAAACTTCTTTGAGGCCCCCTCTGCTTTACTACTTTAGTAATGAAGAACATTTATTAAAGAAGGAAACATATAATAAAATTTCAATTCGATTTGGGGGCCCTCCATTTATATGGGGGTCCAAGGAAACTGCCCCGTATTTCTCTACCTTAGTCAGGTCCTGTATTGAATACTTTATTATTTAATTCAGTGATAAGAAATAATTCATTTTGATTTTTTGATTTTATTTGCTATAGTAACCAACGGGCAAAAACTTTCTAGCATGCTGTCAAATAAAAGTATTTCCCCTTTAGGCGAGCATAAACATTTCACGATTTTTAATATTCTGAAGAGAACAAAGCATTTCAGCTTAAGGGTTTTTTTTAAAGTATTTCATTGGGTTGAGACAAACCGGACAATAAATTAAAAACTGAATAAAGGGGACATTCTATATCAGATTTCAACTATCTAATTCGTAGAGCTTTTGAGTTATCACATTTTATTTTATTTTTATCAATTTTTTTCTAAAATGGCAATAAATTCAAAAAATTAGTTTAAAAAATTATTTTACTTATCTACAATTTAACTATTTACCTTTTAAAGTCTGGAAAAGTAATCGAATCCCTAATTATTCACCCTAATATAAGTGCTTGTTTATTGTTCCAAAAAATAAATACATATAATTGTTTTAAGTTGAATTTACCTGAAAAATCTACATCTTTTTACTATTCTGTAGCCGATTTTAACAATCAAAATAGAAAAATAAATAAATAAAATGTCAAAATAATAGACTGTCTTGAATGGTGAGTGAGAGGCACTATCAGAGTGCAAAAGGTTAAAATGTACCAAATTTTACCGACTGAACTTTTTATATTAAGGCATCGCCTCGTGTAAGTCGTCATAGTGGTTACAAAATGTCTGACAGACATTGGTTTATTATTATTTACTCATTCATTTTAATGGCTTTGTAAGATCTAATACATTTTTAATTCCGCCTTCCCTGTATTCTTCTCTGGTACTGTCGGGATTAGTTAACCTTCCTAAGCTCAGGTTGTATTGTACCCCGTTGTGTTGAAAGTTAATCAGAAACGACTTTTGGATTTTTCTGAGCAGTCAGAAAAGTAGACGTTCACGTGACATGTGAGCGATGAGTAGTTCTCGAGGAAAAGCAGAGAAAATTTATTTTAATGGTCACGAGAATATCAAGTGAGTTTCTCGTTAAGTTAGTTGTTCATGAAGAAAATAATTTGATTGTTTTGGAGAAATATTCGTAACCGTTATATGGAATAGCTTATCAGAGTTTATATAAAAAAAATAAGACGTGACTCGATATGAATGAATGGATGACTAGTCAAGAAAACTGTCTCGTGATTTTTTTTGTATAGAATTTATTTTTTGCAAACATAAGCACAAGGTATACTCACGAAAAGTGCAAAAATAGAACAGTGTCCCTAATATTCGAATTCCTTCCTTTATTCACTTTACAACATACATTTTATTACCATAAATTCATTTAATAATTAATCTATATCGCTCGGAAATAAAAGGATAAAATGAGTTTTTCCACCTACTTTCAGTGCCTACCATTCCGGAATCAAAATACAGGTTACTGCCAAAACTCTGAACGTTATTTTATTATTAGATATTTTTTATTAAATTTTTCATCAGAAGGGCACAATATTCTACCATTATGTTAACTTCAAGAATTTATTTTTTTATTTTTGTTTTCAGAAGGTACAATAGCATTCCCATAATCGGTTAAAAAAGTTATTAAAATTTTTCAAAACCTAAATGTTACTTTTTCTTTTTAACAGGAAAAGAATTTCCAAGCAAATGGATGATGAGCCTCTTGATCTCAGCTCAACTAATAAATCTTGTCCTGTTGCACCAGAAGGTCAGCAAAAGTCTACGGAAGAAAGGAAACAAACACCTGTTGTCGGAAAGTCTTCTTTGCCATTTAAAAAGAGAAAATTTGAAATAGAAAGTGTGGCCCCAGATAGCCCTTCCAGGTCGATTCTTGAATCTTTACTCTCAGCGCCAAATATAAATACGGGAAATGTTTTAAAAGAAAAGGGCGTTCCGACAGAAGAACCCTCGACGAGTTCAGGAGTTAAAAGTCATGGAGCTTCTGGCAGCTCAACTACTATAACGGCTCAAAAGGAACAAAAATTAACTCGACAATCAAGCATTGATGATTCGTCCATAAAAGAGGGTGCGACCGAACTTCCAAAGAGCAGCGGTGCAAACGAATATAGTGATTTCTCAGATGAAGAATCTTGTTCAGATTCTGATCATGGCAAACCCTACGGCTGCATTCACTGCAAGAAAAGTTTCGACCAACCTCTTGCTCTTGTATATCACTTTCGCATCCACGGAAAGCCCTTCATATGTAAATCCTGCAAAAGAAGATACCGCCAAGCCCCAGATTTTATAAAACACATTCAGAAGCATGCTGGAGAAGGAGGGACGCCTTTTAGTTGTCCAGACTGCAATAAAGGTTTATGCAGAAGAGTTAATTTGAATAAGCACTTGACGATTCATAGACCGAAAAAGAAAGATTCGAGTAAGCACATGAAGGTTCACGAAAACAGCCCAAAGAAGGCAGACATCGAAAAGCATAAGATGATTCATGAAAATAGTCCAAACAAGAGAGACCAAGGAAAGCATGCGACAATCAACGGAAACAGTCCAAAAAAGGTATATCTGGAACAGCATTTGACATTCCACGGAAATAGCCCCCAAACAGTAGACCTGGAAAAGCAGAAGAAAATAAATGAAAATAGCCCTTGCAAAGCAAACCAAGGAAAACATGCGATGACCCAAGATAAACTTGATCTGGAAAAGCATAAGATGATCCACGAAAAGAACTCAAATAGACTTGATCTGGAGAAAAATAAGGTGATACACGAAAAAAGCCCACAGAAACTTGATCTAGAAAAGCATGAGACGACCCACGGAAAGAGCCCAAGTAAAACTTGATATGGAAAAGCATAAGATGATCCCCAGAAACAGTCCAAGTAAAATTGATCTAGAAAAGAAAAAGATGACCTACGGAAAGAGCTCAAATAAGGCAGACCTGGGAAAACATAAGATAATCCATGAAAATAGCCCAAGCAAAACAAACGTGGTAACTCATATGACAATCCATGGAAATAGCCCAAGCAAAACAAGTTTGGGAACTCATATGACAATCCGCAGAAATAGCCCAAGTAAAAAAAGCCCGAGAAAGCATATGTCAATCCATGGAAATAGCCCAAGCAAAAAAATCTCAAAAAAGCATAAGATAATCCATGAAAATAGTCCAAGAAAAACAAGCTTGGGAAAGCAAATGACAAACCACGGAAATACCCCCAAAAAGGTAAACGTTGAAAAACATATGACGATTCACAGTAACAGTCCGAGCAAGGTAAATCTTGAAAAGAAAAAGGCAATGCATAAAAATAGCCCAAATAGAGTGGACATGAAAAAGGTCATGGTTCTCGAAGGGAATAATTTGGAAAATATAGACTCTGAAAAGGGCTCGAATAAAGAAAAATATATGACAGTACATGGGAACAGTCCAAACAAAGCAGACTTGGAAAAATACCAAAAAGATTCATGGAAATAGTCCAAACGAGGTAGATGACGATCCAAGGAAATAGTCCGAACAAAGTGAATTCGAAAATTCACGGGGCGATAGATGGAAATAGTCAGCACAAGACCAAGAAAAAGGAATGACGATACAAAGAAAGAGCCCGGACAAGCAAAAAATAACGGATAAAAGTTTATAATTGCTGAAACTAAAAATTGCCACAAAAAAAACCCGAATGATTTTACAAATATGCGACTTTAAGAGACTATATTTGTCCTTTGGAGGAATTTTAAACAACAAAGGCAGATTATTTTTTATCTTAATGTTAACGGTAAATTTTTTAAGACATTTTCAGACAAATGATGATTTTATATCTGTTTGTAAATGAATCATTATTTTATTAACAATTTGAATGCGCAAAATTATATGGAATAAATTTTTTACATGATTGCTGTTTATAAAATTATTTCACAATTGATGATTTCAATTTTCAAATTCTAATCTCAGTAATTGATTGGTAGATTATTCATATTCAAGAAATATCGAATCTTGAGGAACCTGAACTTCATATAAGGGAGAAAGGATTTTCGTTGATATATTTTTATTTTAAAAATTTCCTACTATTAAAAATTTGAAAATTTTTAATGGTATACATTGTAGCTTATTTATTAGAATTTATTATTTATTTTTAACTTGCATCAAATTGTCATTAGTTACAATTGTTACAATATTGCAAATGTTACTGCAAATATTAGGATTTGCACAATATTAAAATAATTATATAGCAAATAAGTGTTAATTCTGAAAAAAATGACCACAGTTTACTATCTAAAGAAATTCCTTTTGGAGAAAAAATATTCACATGAATTAAATTATTTTGAAAAAATAAAAATGATTTAGAATTAATTAAATTGCAAGCTTGTTTTTGAAATAAAATTGTTGCAGCAAAGGAAAATTCTATTATATCACCAAAAAACTGCGAGATATCTATATTAATAAAAATGCAACTCGAAATACGATGCTAAGCGCAAAACTGGAGAACGGCTTGACCGATTCGGCTAATTTTTTAAAAATATTTTCGTTAGGGCACGAGGATGGTTCTTATGGCGAGAAAAAATTAAAAAAACTGCGTGGAAAATAGTTAAAACGACACTTTTCTTACTTTCCCGCCAAAAATCTACATTTCCTTCCCCCACACCAACTGAGTAAGATAGCAGGAAGTAATAAATTATGATTTGTTTAGAAAGAAATGCGTGAAGTCAGTTGGTTTTCATTCATAGATAACGGGATGTTTAAAAAAGAAAGAAAATAGTTGCTTTTATTATTAGTCTGTATGAATATTTAATCTACGCCTCCACAAAATAAAATCTGGGCAGGGAAGAAAAAAAAGAATAACAAAGGGAAAAAAGAGTTTGTAGAAAGAAAAGTAGTGAAGAAAAAAAGGATAGGAAAAAAAAAGAAGGGTGTGTGTGTTTCACCATTATTTCCTCTTTTCGCGGCATTTTCCAAGCTGTTTTTAAACTTAAGCATCTCTTGAAATCCAATTGTGTCTTTATTTGTTTAGTGTGTTTACATTTATGAAAATTTGAATCTCATTATTATATAAAAATGTAGAATTTTAGACCTTTTCCTTCACCATTTAAGTAAAATATCCAATTCCGGGACAATCATTGCTCGGATAGAAAGAGAAAGATGAGTAGTACAGTGAACAGATCATCTGAAGAAAATAATAATAAATAATACTATAAATGAATTATATGATTATCAAAATTTGTTTGGTTTAAAAATATTTTGTTGAAAGACCTGTTATGAGACACAGCTACATAAAATATTAACGAGCATTAATACTGGCGACTCGACTGGTCGCCAAAGACGGCTAGTATATATATATATATATATATATATATACATAAAATATGGTTTTTGAAAATGGTCAGTAGTTATGTCTAAGGGGTTTCGGGAAAACATATACTTTCTGGAAGTAAAAATACTATTTAAAGAAGATTTAAAAAAATATAATTTATTGGAGATTAATATTTACAGTTAAAGATAATTATAGTAGTAAGAAAAATTGCTGAAGAGATATTAATTTTTGTTCCTCGAGTCCGTTTTGCTTTCATAAATCAGCAACTCGAGACGCTTTGTAGTGCTTTTAGAGAATTTCTTATTTTTCACTTACAATTATTATACACACAACTTAGCATATAAAATTTTTACATTCACGTATTTTATTTATCTTTAAGCCTAAACGTTATATGTGAAATGTATGCTGAGATTTTTTTCGAAGAAACAATAGTCATCGCCCCGCATCGAATATCCGCAGAAATCAAATGGTAAGTGAGAGTTACCATTCGAGTGCAAAGGATTGAAACTATGCGCATAAAAGTTTCAAGACCTCGATTAAAGGAACTGCCATTCATTGGTCCTTTATCCCTCTTTTAGAACAAGTATCAAAGCGTCGGCCAAATATCAAGTGAGTCATCTCAACGCTCTTCTGCCCATCAAGATGCACAGGCTTGCGCAGTTGACGATTTTAGTGATTTCTGATTTATGCTGCCCTCTGAATGAGGTACAACACATTAGACGCACAAACGATACAGTATATCTCACACAGCCTTCAAAATTGAGTAACTTGCAGCAATTGACGCCATAGTTAAGGAAATGGGAACAGATGTTTTTCAGAAAGCATCTGAGAAGTTCTATTCCAGACTTCACCATGGCGTATGTTCGAACGGCTGCCATTTCAAAAATCTGTTGTATTGAAGGTTCTCAATAAACATTGATTTTCATTTGGTTTTTTTTTTATCATTTCTTGAAGTTTTAATGACGTAAAATTCACACCTTAATTAAACTATGACGCTATATCCGGGATCTCCACGTGTTATACATCAAAATACTCTTCATGAAGTGTTCTATAAAAATCTGTAAATATCTGATTCTTAATACCTTGTGGGATATCTGTATAAATAACAAATTCTTTTCCTAGATTAAATGCTGACCATGGCATAGAAAAAAATATCAATACTAATTAATAATAAGTAAATAGTATTTTCTTTTTATAGGTGAATTCCATAAAAAGAATGTAAAGTTCTCGACTCATGGGCCATCAAAATAATTTCTAAAAAAACTCGTTTGTTTTAGAAAACACTTCCTTTCGAAAACACTTAAAATGGTACATTTTTTCATGTATTGGAAAAATGACATATTTTGCTATGACTCGGAACTTCACTTTTTCGTAATAAGTTTATTTTACACAACATAAGACAAAGAGTTTTATGAGTCTATTTGCACGATGGTGGTAAAAACTTATCAAGAGTATTTACAGATAAAGTAGACTTAGATTGATCAAATGTTCCGTACATCAAAGAGATGAAATAACGTAACGTACGAAATTCGATTCTTAAAGCAAACGCAGCATATTCTACTGAAATCAAAATCGTATTGCCAGATTCCAAGTTAGAATGAACTGCAACACAAATTATAAAATGAAAATAAACAGGAAATATAAATCTTATTAGGAATGGAAGCATACAATTCTCGTACCTGTGTCACAAGAAAGGATGGCATTTTTGTAGATCACCTTCCAATCTTTTACAGTAAGAAAAATATGATTGACTTGAAGTAGACTTCATGTGCACCAAATTCATAGATATAACTAATTCTGGGTGTAAGTAGGCTCCCCACTTTTAATTCCTTGATCCCGTGTCTGATATTCTATGAAAGACATTTTTAAGGGAGGGGGATACTTCAAAAGAGGTACGAGAAAAAGAAAAACTGAATTTACTATCAAAAATTATATACAAACGTGATTATTTTTTGACATGAAGATTTAAGATGGTCTAGCTTTGCAATATAGTCACATCATTAGTGGCGACTTCTTTCAAAAAATGTTGCCACCAATTCTTTCAGATGTACCTTAAATCTCCTTTGAAGTTTCTCAGTCAGAACTTTCAATTAGAATAAATCTAATTTATTACATCTGTCATAAATGAGTTTCATACTGCACTGAATTAAGCTTTAATGTTTTCAAAATATTTTAAGTCATTAGAAAATAAAGGATTGGATGAAGAATATAAATATTTAAAATGATTAGAAAACTAAAAACCATTCGTCGAGTCCAACCATTGCACTGATTTTGCAACGTTTTGTTTCATATCAAAGCTGTGGGCTGCCAAATATTTTATCAACTATTGCAACCACCTCTCGTTTGAAATAATAAAATACTACTTTACTGTGTATTCTCAGATCTAAAAAAAGTGTCACATCAAACTCCTCCAGTCTCAAGCATTGTCTTAGTTTCGAAAATTTTTATTCCATTTAAGAATATCATGAATTTTAAGGCAACTTATCGATGATTACCTGGTTTCTTCTCATGCTCCTGAATTTTGAGAAATGTCGCAAAATGAAAACATAACATAACCCCCAGTCTCGTGAATGACTTGATTAACGACTTATATTAATTAAGACAATTCGTTAGAATTTAAAGAATGAATAATTTGGAAATTAAGCTGTAACTTTAATTGGTAATAAATCCCGAGATGTGCAACCTTCTGGATTGTTTTCTGATAACCCTAAAAACAAAAAAAATGAAGCCTCAAAAGCGATAAAGCGCCGATTTGTTGCTTATGCATTTTGAGGCTTCAAAAACTTTTTAAAAAAATTGTGCTCTCATATGATTATAAGGGAAAAAACCCCATGAAAAATGCATAACATACATAAAAGCAATTGCATACATATTTATTTAAAAAAAAAACCTATATTTAAGTCATTGTGTTCTCTTTTACATATTTCTGGAGATACAGATGACAGACAGTCAAATCATTGTCAGATTTGTCTCAAAATTTGATACGTCTATACTATTAACGGTAAATCTGAGTACCGATTTTTATCAATCTAGCTTTCTACGTTTTGTAGTTCTTCTGTTAGTTTATACTCGGTGAGTCGAACACAATTCATCTGCACTAATTTGTTTAAAGTTTTATAGAAATCTACAAATTTGGTGTAACGGTCATATATAAGATTTATACTTTCTAGCTTTAAAGCGTTCGCAGTTTGACGGTTAAAATACTTTCTCTGTAATTTGTATATAAAAAAGTTTTAAAAAAAGGCACGATGATATTCAGTAAATTATGTTTTAAGATATATATTACGCAATTAAACCCTCATATTTAGTTGGTTGAAGTCAAATTACAAACACGATTATGAGCAAAAGTATTAAGTACTAAGAGGACTAGTGCTGAAAACTTCACTAAAATATGATCTTAGCTTGAACGTTTCTAAATTAAATTTCAATTGGTTAAGATTTCCCTTTGAAATCTTGCATTAAACCTAATCAAAATTAATTTATTAAATTCTTACTTTCAAATATAAAATACTTTTTATAAATAAGAAAGAGGTATTATATTCATGAGATTGATAAATCACGTGTATTAATAGCTGGCAATGCTAAAGTGTTTCTGGAAATTTCCCTGTTTCAGTAAATTTCTTTTTTCCTGTTGAAACAAATCCTGTTTTAAAATAATTAATTTCTTTTTCTTTCTACATCTATTTCCTCTGTTTAAAATAATTTTGAACAATACAATCTATAAACTGTACGTCAAAGTAAAAAGAAGAAAATTGGAGTATTTCCACATTGATTTTCCCTTTAACCAAAATAACGATGCCTCTTTTAAGTACTAAGTTTCGTTAGATTTCTGTATTAAGCAGTCAAAACTTCAAACATGCCATTTATGAAAAACTCTTGAAAAACAACAAAAATTTACTTTCCGTCTGTAGAGATAGAAAAAAGACCAATTTAAAATAAAGAAAATGAAATCTTCGATCGTAAATTTCAAGTTTTTCAAGGAGTAAAAAGGGATTAAAAAGGTCTATACATTTATTTCTAGTCTTATATACTACGATTCTTATAAATTACACGTGTAGATATCTGACATTAATTTTGTTACATTTGACATTTACAAGAGAAGCAGGACTATTTTAAAAGAATTTATTTTATGTAAGTGGTTTATTACTCGTGCAATTAATACTCCAAAAAAATATTTACACCAGTGCTTTATTATCCATCCACTCGGTATGTGGACTCAATTGCGCCTTATCTTTATAATACTTTATTTGATTTATTAATGGAACTGGAAACAACATTTTAGAAGGAAGTTACAATGAGGTGAATTGAGACAACACACACACACACACACACACACACACACACACACACACACACACACACACACACACACACACACACACACACACACACACACACACACACACACACATATATATATATATATATATATATATATATATATATATATATATA
>JAOUZG010041912.1:4344867-4366618 GCA_026289955.1 Argiope argentata
TCTCCCTCTATTAAAAGTCAAATGAAAGACACAAAATGCATACTCTGTTTTTTCCGCTATATTACGCAGTACTAAGTGCCCATGTGTGGGAGAATAGATATAAAAAAAATAAAAACTAGTGGTGTTCATGATCTTGTCCAAGTTTTACACTTTTATAAAAGATAAAGGAGATAAGAAGAACGGAGATAACACACTTATTAAATAATAAACAGGAAATTTTGTGGAGGACCTCTCTCTCTAATAAAAGTCAGATAATAGCCACAAAATCCGTAAAAGTCATTCAAAATGCATACTCTGTTTCTTCCGCTATATTACGTAGTACTAAGTGCACCTGTGCGGAGTGCTGGAAATAAAAATATGAAAACTATTCATGATCTTGTCCAAATTTTACACTTTTATAAAAGATAAAAGAGATAAGAACTGAGAAAACACATTATTTAGGTAGTAAATAAGAAATTTAGAGGAGGACCTCTCTCCTCTAATTAAAGTCAGATGAAAGCCATAAAATGCATACTTTGTTTTTCCCTCTATATAACGCAGCACTAAGTGTTCATGTGTGGGAGACTAGATATAAAAATATGAAAACTAGTGGCGTTCATGATCTTGTCCAAGTTCTACAATTTTATAAAAATTAAAGGGGATAAGAAGAAATGGGATAACACATTTATTAGGTAGTAAACAATAAATTTAGGGGAGGACCTCTCCCGCTAATCAAAGTCATATACGATAAGAACACAGAAAATTAATACTATACTCTAAGCACCATCTATTAAACCACGATGACAACTGGGGGCGAAAAAATAAAAGCTTGCCTCTAGCGTCACTTACCCTCGCTACCCAATGAACAAGTGAAATAAATCCGTTCTTAAAATCTACAATTTACGAAATTACCGAATCCATGTACCATATCCTCGCATTTCCCGACATCTCCCGAGTGACCGAGAACTTTGTTATTACTGCTCGACAAATAAATTTGCGCGAAAGTTCAGCCCGGTTGCTGACAGTATAATTGGTACAAACCGATCACAAATTCCGACGCGTGATTATTGATAATCGCCGAATTTCTGGCGATCACACGGAGGAAATGCTTGTTACCGTCACGCCTGGGTGGCACGGTCTGTTTTCTTTTTCCAAAAAATGAGCAGCAAATCGACATCCAGAAAGGGTTCTTTTTCTTCGATTCGGAAAGGAGTATATAAACAGGGGAGGCGCGCTCACTTTCACCAACTGGAAGAGCTTTCTTCTGATTCGGAAAGCTCGTAAATCGCTGAAAGGTATACATTTTTCTCTCATTGTTTACTTGTTACCTTTAATCCATTCTACTTGTGCTTTCTATTGTTGAGTATTTGATATTCAAATCTTTTCAGTAAGTGGAGAATGTAAGTTAATAGTTTTTAATGAGATGTATGGATTTTAATATTGCTGTGGAAGTGAGTTTTCAAATTCGGAATTGAAGTAAAATTAGTACTTTATATATAATAAATGTTTTTAAATGGTACAGGAATTTTAGATATATGATATTTTTTAAATATTTTCTTGAGATGTTAAAACCAATATGTGACGAGAAAATTAGATAGTTTCAACTTGGGTTTATTTGAAACCGCGAATACTGAATTGTCTTAGATACATTAGATTTTATTTTATAATAATGAGTTATTATCTAGCTGAAAGTATTGTTAAAGAAGTTATAATAACAAGTAATAGAAAAAATTAATCCCTACTTATATCATTTTTATTATTTTAACTTTTTATTAAATAATTACAATTAATATAATTAATTAATCAAAAAAGGATTGATTTTAGCTAGAATAGAACTCGCATTCTTAACCTTCATATGGAAAATACCGAAATCCTCGCATTTTTCCGATTAAGCTACTGCCTGTTGATTTCAATTTTCATTATAAGCTGCTAAAACTCTTCTTAAAATATTAATAATTAATTAAATTTTATAATTATTCAATTACTATTTGAAAAAAAAAGTGCTTTAATATCGAGTGTTACCCACTACAAGTTTTAAAAAATGTATTTGAACGTGAGTGGACGAATAAAAAGTTTTTTATTCACGACAAAAAATTTGAACAAGATATATAAATATATTTATAGGAGAGTGATGAAGTAATAGCATAAATTAAAAAATCTGAGGGTATGTATAACAATACAAGGAAAATTGACTCCCGAAAATTTGTTACATACCTCTAATAAAGTTGTAATATCTTTTTCCTCCTGCATAAAAATTCTAGATCTAGGAAAGACCATAAACGCACTTCTTGCTTAGACGCACTGTACACAGTCCTGTATATAAGCGTTTTGTACTTCCTAATATAGAAATGAAAATTCTATACTCCTTTGGACGCCTTTTTATCGAGCGATTAAATCTAAAATTTAAAAATGTTTCATTTTCAATTATACTATTGAATGCAATTTCTATTGTCTAGATAATTACATTTTTGTGTTATGTATTTGTAAACGAAGCTACAACTCATATGATTTGATTTAAAATTTAATACTGATCAACAATTTAAATGCTAAAACTAGATACCAAATTTTATTCTAGTTCTATAAGATTAATTTATTCATTTTTACTCTGACAAGCGGAAAGATTTTCTAAGCATGGATTCAATCGAATTTGATAAAAATATGCAATTTTAGTGTAAGAAATTTTAATATAAATTTCATTCTTCTAGCTCAGTGTTTTTGTCATCGTGTTTGCAAATAGACATAATTCAGCTCTTATTTTCCGGACTGAGAAATAAACGTGGAGATTCTTATTCAAATTTTTTTGTCTATTACAGTACATACTTTGATTTAAAAACTATTGTTGCTTTTCTTGATTACAGAACGATTTATTTGATAGTGAAAATTGTATCTTGGGTGAAGACACAGTTTGTCTTTTATGTGGTTTATTTCTAACATCAACAACAAAAGGCACATGATTATACCGTAGCGTAGCAGGCCTAGAGAACTACCTACACACAAAAGTTTTCGGGAGAGAGCCTTGATCATACTCCTAGTACTACGGGTAAAGTTTTCTTTAGCTGGAAAGAAAATACTAACATCAACAATGAGACCACGTGGTGTTTGCATGATTGGCATCTGGCTCCACCCATAAGGACCACGTGGTTAACTGAAATCTTAACATATTTTCTCTTTATAAGCTTCGCATAAGAGAAAGAACGGAGATTGATGAGAAACGGAGCTTTCAGATACTCTATCACAGTGCAGCATATTTCATGCTTAACGTGGAAAAAAATAAACTGGAATGATCTTTTTAGAATTAAACCACCTTCTTTCTTTCGAACGATTACGCTCACATTTTGATACAGATAAACTATTTTACTGTAGAGATCACATAGATTATGTCATTCATTCAAATAAACGTGGATTTTTTTATTTGCTGGAATCACATTACACGGATGGACAATCAAAAGTCAATCTGTCCGTTGATTGATATTCTGACATAGATTCACAGTTTAGGAGAAAACATCACGTATGGATATTAACGCCGCTAGCTAACTGTGGTTTCGAGTTATTGCTTTCGCTTACGCATGAATGAGCAGATCATCAAAAGTTTTGGGGCGAAATTAATACAATATTTAAAATTCTGGTGATATAACAATTACGTCAAATCTCGCTAGTTCAGCCATCTTGTTCTATCTATCTTGCTTTTATCTGCACGGGTGAATAAATAGGTAAACTTTGTCAACGACAAGTGCCATAAGTAAAAACAAAAACAACTTATTAATACGTGTCTTTTTCCAGAAAAATTGATATTTTGCTTAAATATAAAACAACATATATTATAAAATCTCTCAGTGTCAAATTTCCCTAAAAAATTGAAATATTCAACTATTACATATGGAAATAAATTTCCACAAATGCCTTCGTATTCGTGGTATTAGGGAATAACAATTACGAAATATTGACAGTTGGTCTGAATTTAGTAATTTTATTGAATCTATAGAGCGATCATCTTTTTTTTTGAAAATTAATCCCTGCTATTTGGAAATTAATCCCCTTAATTGTATTCTAAAATCAAATTTGTAATTTAGATTTGTTCTTTCCAGTCAAAAATTAAATTTATTTTTTAGATTTGTTCTTCCCAGTCGAAAATTGAATTTGTAATTTAAATTTGTTCTTCCCAATCGAAAATTTAATGCGTAATTTAGAATTGTTCTTTCCAGTCGAAAATTGGATTTGTAATTTAGATATATTTTTTTCAATCATATTCCAAAACCGAATTTATATTTTAGATATTTTGATTGAGATTAGAATTTCACACACACACACAAAAAAAAAAACTATAACGGTATTCACTAAATGACGTACCAAATTTCATAAACTTAAGTCCCTGTGTTTTTGAATAATTGAGTTCACATAATACTGAAAATACAAATTAGAATAAAGTAATTCAAATTTCACTTACACAAGAAAGTTGAAAGCTCCAAATCTTCTTAGTTCTATGTACTGAAAAAAAAGTATTTCATTTTAAGAGACCAATAACACAAATTTTTACTTATTGTGGCTTTATTTACATTTATTAGATGAAGATCAACATGAAACTTAGTTTGATTTTACTAATTGTGGCTGTAGTGTACGTCACTGCAGAGCCAGAACCTGAACCTGAACCGTAAGTTTGATTTATTTATTTATTGTTTTTTTAAATTTGAATAACTTTGCTTCATATTTAATCAGAGGTATAATACATGATATATGAATCTTGATATTTTAATTATGATAATGTATATGAAAAAAAAAATCATTTCCAGGAACAAAAACTAAAATGAGAAACTACATGCGAATATCTTTGTCCATAGAACATAAAGCAACATGGTATTATTTCAGAGCAATTTAATTTGTATTTTGGCTCGAGCTGCTTCGATTAAATATTTAGAATGAATTTCAAAGCTCTGTAGTCTAGATACAAATTTCAAAAATTCTTCTTTCAAACAATATATTATTTTCTGTCTACAAGCATTTCGTCTTAATACCATTGAATTAGAACAGTTTTTAACAAGTGTTTAAGGTATAAATTGATTCTAATATTGTGAATGCCTCAATAAATATAATAATTGATTTTCATTTTTGCATTTTAATTCGCGAATACCGAATTCACCCTGAAGTACCTTAATGATCCTAATCATCACCATTCGAATTCCCCAGATTTAGTGATAATAGACTCTCACAGAACTAATTTGTCTATTCACTAATTAACCTGCTGCAGGTTTTATTCTCTTTATTATGCCAAATTTATTGCCATTAACTGTTTCAAAATATGCAATCCCATAAGATATTGAGAAGGACCGCAAATGTATCATGATTTCCACTGCATTAGCTTCGTTGCTATAATCGCTATTTCAGGGAGAGATTTTTTAAGGTTTCCCATAGTAATCTAAAGTTTGAAAACAAAAACATTTTTACAAATGAATGTGCGAAATCAATAGCCAATCTTCGAAAAAAGTTAGCTCTTACGCAAATCTCCATTTTTTGACTTCGAGTTACAAATTTGGCATCATTAAAGTAAACTGTTATTGAAAAGACTAAAGGTATCTTCAAAATGTTTTTTATAACCTACTAAAAGGATCGATACAGTTTCGATCAGGGCATGAAATCAAAACCAGAATAGCATTAAATAAGGATATAAAAATGAAATAAAGGAAATAATACAGATTTAGTACATTAATTTTTCTTCGTGAATATATCGTTTGGTAAATTACAGACGATAAAAAAAAAACGGAAAAAAACTGAAACAATAGACGAACTAGAGAGAAAAATATAAAAAAATTAGAAAGTTTTCTGCAAACGATATTATTACAGTTTAAATTATAGATACAAACTATTTTCATACTTATTTTTATTTCCTAAGTTGGCTTTTTGACAAATAAAGGAAGAGGTAATCTACTGAACTGCGAATTCTTCTCCAGATCAATGCAGAAAATATTTGAGTTCATCAGAAAAAGAAATGAATAAAAATAAATTGTAAATAATATCTTGATCATTTTTCAATGGGAAAAAAATGGAAAAGATAATGGAATTACAATGTAATTTCAGTTATTTACATTGTAATTCCATTATCTTCAGGAATTTCAGTTTTTAACACTTAAAAGTTTTCGGGAAAAATAGCTATTTTTTTAAATTATCAAAAATTCAATAAATTATGTCAGAGTTTAAAAAAAAACTTTTTGAGAATGACAATTGCTTTCTCTTTTTGATGATGAACAGACTGGTTTTCTTTTTTCATACAATCATTCAAAATTACATTACAGGCAAATGCATATTAAAAAAATCATTTAAAAAAACATAGAATGTTAAATAAACAAATTTTTACTTAACATTTTAAAATTAGAATTTCGAAGTGTTTTGAATCATCTTTTGAGTTCTTAAGGCCCTATCACACGGCAAAATATCGTCGGCACTTTCTCCAACAAACGACGACGAAAGTGACGTCACTTCAGGATTTGCTGTCTGGTAAACCTAAAAACTTAGGTTTACGTTATAGTGCATTTATCGCTCTTTATCCGTTTCTCCTACTTAGTGAATATCGGCAGTTTTCTTATTTCATAATTCGTGGGATTCTAGTTAAGACGGTGCTTAAATTAATAATTAAATCCTGGATAATTTCTTAAAGTGATCCGATTAGCTTTCAATGAATATAAAAGCCCATGGTAGCAATAATAGTTGTAATTTTTTTTAAAAACTCAAACTATCTTGGAATTTGTAGATATGTAAATTACGAAGCCAATGCAATAAAATTCCATTGCTTTAATAAATTGCAATTATATTGATGCATTATTGAATTTATTGGAATTGAATCACTTTTGCTTCTAATTTAATTTTTTGAGTGCTTAATACAATGAATATAATAAGGATTGTAAAATGAGACAAGTTGCACATTTATCGAATTTAAAAATACTTTTCTAGCCATTTTTTCTTTTGAATGTCTTTTTCATTTCTAATAGTATCAATCTTATTGTCAGTTATAGTAAATATTTATCGTACCACTCAACTAATTGTAATGTTTTCATCAAAATCAATAACAATGAAATGTGAAAAATAATAAAACTTTTTAATTATTCTTATTAACAGTTTTGTAATTATTTTTGTAGTAATAATGACTAGTTAGTAGTAGTTTTTGTAGTAATAATGGCAATTGTTTCTAATTTATCAAAATTAGTAACAATAAATTCTGTAAAATAATGAAACTTTTTAATTTTTCTTAGTAACAGTTTTGTAATTATTTTTGTAGTAATAATGACAAGAAAAAAAAAATGCTGATTTTGTGTTTGTATTTTATAAATTACTATAAATTTAACTAATCAATATTAAATTTAAAACAAAAATATATTGAAAAGAAAAATGATTTGTGGTTGTGCATTCAATTAAGCTTAAAAGGTGCATACCATCATCGATAGTGCTGAAATTTTAATAGTGCTAAAATTTTAATAGTGCTGAAATTTTAAAATCATTTTTAAGTACCTTAAAAGTGCTTATTTTTCTAGAAAAGAGCAAATAAAACAAAAGTTGATAAATAAAACAGAAGAGGGGGGCCAATACATTTAAAATAAAATTAAATAACTTTTGAAATCAAATGATTTTTGTCTATATGAAAACTGATATTTGTTGGATCCATATCGATAAATTTTAGGTTTTGTGTACATAAAAATAAAAACTACTGTGTCTAGATGTGCAGTGCAAATAATTAAAGTTAGGAATTTGAAATATGGCAAGAAATTGATTCTAGGACATAAAATATTTACTAAGAACATATTTTTTTGGATTTTAATTAAAAATAAAAACAATATTTAAAAACATTACCACCATATCATTGATTAAGAAGTATTTTTTACTCTTTTAAATTTGATTGAATGTTTATTCCCTCCTATTTATTTTTTTAAATTAATTTTTGAGAAAGTATATTTAACTCAATTTGTATTTATCATTCTTTTAATTAATTTTTATTTTCCCAAAGAAGTTCAAAATTATAAAACAATTAAATAGGATTCTTCATTTGATAAATATTGGTAAATTCTAAGGCATTACACTATTTAGACTCGATCATCTCTAAAATTGCTCTTTAAAAAAACTTGTTAAATGTTTTGTTTTCATTTTATTTGCAACTACAGAGCTTGTTTTTTTTAAAAAAAATCTTTGTGGATTTATTACCAGTATTTGCAAAAAATAGGAATCATTAAATAATTTTCATTCAATAATAATAATCAAAAATAATTTTCCAAACTATGTTATTGCATTTTTCTTAGTTTTTTCAAAGCTAAAGTATTAAAACCTCATTTTTTTACATAGATAATTAAAAACAGGTTTTTCTTAAATTTTTAAATTGCCAAAAAAAAAGAAGAAAAGAATATTATTTTTAAAAAAAACCCTCTACATTACATCAGGAATGAGAAGCAATAAAACATTTGTTTTTTAGTGTGCCCATTTCCAAATGTGTGGCCATTCTACGCATCTTTCTCAATGCAAATGTAGCATCAGAAATATCATTCTAAATTAACTGTTAGTTTGTTAAATTTAAAAGGAAAAAATATGGAAAAAGAAGCCTGCATTTTATTGTCTATCATACAAAAGATGATTTCGTTTTTTGCTAATGATAAAAGTATGATCATTTTTATATTTTTGTCAAAACCAAATAGTATGTTTTATATTTCTGCAACATTGTAGGAACATCTAAGTATTAAAATTTAAAATCACTATTATATTTTTAACTCTAACATTGAGTTAAAATTTTTTAATTATATAAAAGCTGTTAACAAACTATTTAAGGAATTACTATAATCAAAAGATTATATTATTATTTGAATAAATAAAGACTTTATATGGTCAAATATATTTCACATAAAGAAAACAATTCACATCAGAATTAATTTTTTTTTTATTTACTTAAAAATATCCTGTTGAATATCTGAAAATTCCATCACAATTTCACAATCCTTTCGATAACTATATCCCATACGGTAGTGCCAGTTTTTTTAAAGTGGGGGCAATAAGTTGTTCCACAGAATGGAGAAAAGATACCGTAGTTTTACTTCGCTTTTTTCATTCTGTCGAAACTATTTTTAGTATTTAGCAATATGTAACATTAAATGCACGCTTTTTCAATATTATTGTAGCGCCAACCGATCCCTTTCTTGGCACACTACGTCACAGAAAAGTTTCACATGATTGGTTGAATTTCGTTTGTAAACAATATTTCCCTCACTATCGTGGACATTTTCAAGCAGGTTAGAAAAAGTTGACGATGACGGAAAACTTGCTTGACCGGTTACCAGAGGGCACAAATCGACAACTATCGACGAAAGTTTCGCCGTGTGATAGGGCCTTTAAGCTCCAAATTTCAAGGTTTTAAATGCGGCAAATTTGGCTGGGCATTGTAAACCTGCATATGAACAATTTATTTTGTTAGTAAAAATGACTCAAATGACTATTTAGAGTACTGAATTTGTATTACGTGAAAGCTTCTTCGGTACAATCTTTATAATATTGTTGGAATTAGATGTCGAAAATACCAATACTAACTGTCCTTGATTATACTTTCATTGTATATCAGTAGAAATACATGTAGATTATACAGACCTTAATTTCACGTGAACTGCGTGTTTAGAGTATTGTTACTGCAACCTAAGTATATGGTACATGAGCAGGCTGTAAATTCCCCGTTTGAATTCGAAATTCGTATTCTACAATTTGTTAATATAATTAGGAATATTAAATTCAATATATTACTTTTAGTACCTAAAATACTTTGAAAATATTCAATATTTTCATTATAGTATAATAGAAAACACAACCGTTCCAACTTGCTCATATACTGTTTTTCAGTCCAATGCCAAAGAATTTCCCCTTATGTGTCTCAAAACTGTAATTTTTCTTATATTCCAGCAATCGAAGAGTAAATGCACATTGGAATTAAGCTATTACGGAAAAAATATTCTAGCAAGTTGTTGATTTCCATTTGAAAATGTGTAAAAAAAGCGTTTTTAAATTTATTAAATAAAACCAAAAATGTTCAAATAAATAATTAAATAAAAGGAAAATTTCATTTGTAAAGATAATTTTAACATTTTTAAATAGAGAAAATAAATTCCATCATTGAAAAATGTTTCTACTTAATCAAATAGAATACAATACAAAATTCAGTACAAACAAATGCAGAAAATACTAACATTTATTGTGTTGTAATAAAACTATGTTAAATTGTTCTTAAAAATTATAAGTGTGAAATTGAAATTTTTGAACGCAGATATAAAACTTTCTTTATTCTTTGTATATTTCAGTCATGGAGATGCGAAAGTCATAGTCATCAGAGAGAAAGGTGAGCAAAAACATCACCACCATCACAAGCATCATCACGAGCATAGTCACGAGCATGGCCATAAACACGGACATGAACATAAACATGGACACGTGCACAAACATGAGCATGGTCACAAACATGGACATCTGCACAAGCATGGACATGAACATAAGCACGGTCATGGTCATAAACACGAGCATGGTCATAAGCATGAGCACGGACATAAACACGAACATGGTCATAAGCATGAGCACGGACATAAGCATGAGCACGGTCATAAACATGAACATGGTCACAAACACGGACATGAGCATAAGCATGGTCACGAACACAAACATGGACATGAGCACAAGCATGAGCATGGACACAAACACGGTCATTTACATAAGCATGAACATGGTCATAAACACGGACATCATCACAGCCATGGTCACAAGCACGAACATGGTCACAAACACGAGCATGGACACAAGCACGGACATGAACACAAGCATGAGCATGGTCATAAACACGAACACGGTCACAAACACGAACATGGACATAAACACGGTCACGCTCACAAGCATGAGCACGGTCATAAGCACGCCCATGGACATGAACACGGTCATAAACATGGACACGCTCACAAACATGGTCATGAGCATGGTCATAAGCATAGTCACGGTCATAAGCACGGACATGAACATAAACATGGTCATGAACACAAACACGGACATGGTCACAAGCATGAGCACGGACATAGTCATGGACATGGACACAAGCACGGGCATGCTCACCAACACGAGCATGGACACAAGCACGGGCATGGCCACAAGCATGAACATGGTCACAAACACGGTCATGGACATGGACATGAACACAAATGGCACGGAATCATTGCTGGTCATGCTCATTCTCTTCCTGCTGAAGCTCACGGATTCGATATTCCAGCAGCTGAAAGCCATGAATTCAAAAATATTCCAGAAATCAGCCACGGTCATGGACTTGATGTGGGTGGCAGCGGAGACGAATTCCAACATGGACTTTTCGAAGGCAAGACTGGCGAAGATGATGCATCCTTCCCAGAATTCAATAGTGGAATCAACCATGACTCATTCTTCTCTGCTGGGCATGGGACACAAGAATACCCTACATTTAGAAGCGGTGGTGATCCTATTTTTGCTAAACTTGGGTTATCTTCTATTGGCAGAAGTGGTGCTTTCGCCAAAGTTTAAAAAAAATGCCAGAATCTTCACATGTAAAAGGCAGCTATCAGTTTCCCCTTTTACGATCGGACTGTTTTCTTCATGATAATTTATTTATTCATCTCCTGGCAAATCATCTTGCGCTAGTGGGAATGCATAAAATGTAGAATTATTTCCATGCCATAATGTTTGCTGTTTATATTGCATTTAAAAATAATATGTTCAGTAATTTAAAATCGATAAGTGGAATATTCTTAGTATTCTTTGTAAAGTGTATGATGAGTATGGTACATCCATTTTTATATAACTTATATTAAGAACTTGTACAAAATAAGTTGTTAAAAGTTGCTTGTGCATAATAAAAAAAAATCGAGAAAAAAAGATTGTCGTATTTTTTTACATCATCATTTCAGTTCATATCACTATCAACAAAACTGATCACAGCAAATTTATAAGAATTCTCAATTCTGCTTAACTTTAACGTAATACAAAAAGAAATCATACAACACATTCATCTTAATAATTTGAAGTGAAAACCTTTAGCTTGTTCATGGGTTTTTTTCTTTCTTTCTTTAACATTTTTACCTAAAACTCTCCTAAAATAAAAGTCAATGTCGACTAATTTTTTAATTCTATTTTATTTTTACTTTATTTCCAATTTTCAATCTATTCTTAAACAAACATTCTAGATGCTAAATTAAATTCAATTTAAGAATCTGCCCATCAATAATGAGAAGAAAAGCGAGAAAATATAACAGTAAATGCATAAGTCTTATGGGAAAATGGAATTTCTCAACGAAAACTGAATTGCTGTCGATTTAGAAAAATAAATAATAAAAAGTAATCACTATAAATGTATACTACTATTATAAACTAGCCGCCTTTGGCGACCAGTCGGTTCGCCAGTATTAATGCTCGCTAAAGTTTGTTCGCTAATATTTTTTGTAGCTGTGTCTCATAACAGGTTTTTCACCAAAATATTTTTAAACCAAACAAATTTTGATAATCATATAATTCATTTATAGTATTATTTATTATTATTTTCTTCAGATGATCTGTTCACTGTACTACTCATCTTTCTCTTTCTATCCGAGCAATGATTGTCCCGGAATTGATATTTTACTTAAACGGTAGAGGGAAAGGTCTAACATTCGGTTTTTATAGAATAATGGGATTCAAATTTTCATAAATGTAAACACACTAAACAAATAAAGACACAATTGGTTTTCAAGAGATGCAAAAGCTTAAAAACAGCTTGAAAAATGCCTCGCACCGACGAAATAATTGCGACACCCACACACCTTTTTTTATTTTCTTTTTTTTTTATCCTTTTTTTTTTCCATCTCTACTATTCTTTCTACAAACCCTTTTCTGCTCTTTGTTATTACTTTTTTTCTTCCCTGCCCAGACTTTATTTTGAGCAGGCATAGATTAAATATTCATACCGACTAATAATAAAAGCAACTATTTTCTTAAACATCCCGTTATCTATGAATGAAAACCAACTGACTTCGCGTATTTCTTTCTAAACAAATCATAATTTATTACTTCCTGCTATCTAACTCAGTTGGTGTGGGGGAAGGAAATGAAGATTTTTGGCGGGAAAGTAAGAAAAGTGTCATTCTAACTATTTTCCACGCAGTTTTTTCATTTTTTCTCTCCATAAGAACTACCCTCGTGTATTGACGAAAATATTAAAAAAAAATTAGCCGAATCGGTCAAGCCGTTCTCCGGTTTTGCGCTTAGCAACGCATTTCGAGTTGCATTTTTATTAATATGGATACGAAAGTTTGGATGGATGTTTGCTAGTCAATCACGGAAAAACGAAATTGGATAAAATTTAGCCCAGAAAAAGATTATTGTCTGTAATAGGATATAGACTACTATTTATTCCGGTGAATGAATGGTTAATTTCTAATTAATTAAAAACTAACTTACTACCTAAAATTCTAAATTTCCCCACCAAATGAGTCGTTTGTTTTTCCCCATGCTAATGAGGTTAAGCTTAACATGTTTTCGCCTGATTATTTTAAACGATTTTGTTTATTTTCTTAATGTTAAATGCATTTAAAATTAAACATTAATTAAGCGATTTATCGGATTCATTTTTAAGAACTTTTGAATTGAATTAAAACATAATGAAGGAAATTAAAGATTTCTAATCTGCATTGCATTAACGCAACTGGGGAAGAAAATTCAAGCATTAGCGTCACCCAAATTGCTGTTAAAAATTTACGCATGCGCAATGTGTTCTCATGGTCGACACCTATACTTTCAACTGATACGGATTTGATTTTCTTTTGCCAGACTAATCCTGAAAGCGATTTTGAATAATTGGTTTGCTGTTTTGTTTTCTATCAGGTACACACTGTAAATAAATTGTTTTTAGGTCAGTTGTGTGGGCTGAGCTTTGACATACAACCATTTGGTGCTTTGCGAGGTTGGTAATTTTTCTATGGCGCTTTGTTTGGTTTTACATTGCCGTCATTTTTTACGGTATTGTTATCCGACCTCTCCTGTTCATTTCCCTTGATTTTTTCCTGTGTGCGCATTCCTTTTGTTCGATTAAAACTTTCGTTATTTTCCATTAAATGTTTTTTTCTTGCATTCCATTTTTCCGCATTTATCGATTTTGATTCTATATTTCAATTAATTTGCTGCAGTTTTCATCGAAACCTTACGATTGGAAATGCCATTGCTGCCGTTCGCGGCACATTCGGCCATTTCGCTAAAATTTGGTGACAAACTATTTTTTGGCGAAAATTGCTTTCAACAGCACAATAATGATATGTTTTGATAACATTTTACATTGTAATCAGATGGTCAATTCGCACACATACACATCCGAATTTCCACGGGTAAAAGCTAATAATATATATAATCTTTATATTTACTTATAATAAAGCACAATGTGTGTGTGTCTGTTGTCGATGTACAGGCCAGGCCGTTCGACCTAGAGCTACCAAATTTGGTATATATATACCTTGGGTGCCGGGAATGTGCACCTCGGAGCCCTTTTTTGAATTTTTAATTAAATTTTTAATTAATTAAAAAATAAGCCAAATTTTAACGTTTTTTCACTATAATTTCCGAAAATATTACAGCACAAAATTTATTTTTGCATTAAATTAAAGCTCAAAAAATTAGCTTTCCAATCATACTAATGTTTTGATCTATGAATTAAAACTCTATTTTTAATGAGTTTTTAAACATTTAATTTAATCGTTTTTTTTTTCAACAATTTATTTCGCATAAAATAAAAATAAAAATAAAATTTTATCTTCTCGAGGATCTCAAAAAAAATCATCTTCTAATAAAATGTTGCCATCACATTTTCAGAAGTTCTGATTTAAAAAAAAGTTAATTACTACCAAAAATAAAACAGAAAAATATAATTTTCATCACGTGATTATATAAAATGAAATAAATAGGAAATGTGATATTTTTTAAACAATAAATGCAAGAGAAAATTTTCTTTATCGTTTGCAATATCAAAATTATTAATTCCATTAAAGAATTAAAATGAATAAAAATACAAAGTAAAAATATATAACAAAAGTGCGACAGTTAAAACTGAAAAAGAATTTTTAGAAAAACACCAAACGATAATCTTCTGAGAGAGAGGTTAATTATTTAAAAGCAAGAAATCTTAAACGAACTTTGAAAATGACGTCATTTCTAAGAAACGACGAACAAAAAGCAATTGATAATCAGTAGTAGTAAAATATTTTTGCATTCTTTAGTTAATTTTTAAAACAATAAGACATGTTTTGAATTGTTACTTTTACTTATGTGAAGAAGATATATTGTGCAAATCAAAGAATTCGTCTTCGTGATGGTAATTTATCTCCATATTTTAATGAATCGTGCGAAAAAAAAAAAAAAAAAAACCGCGTCTGCTTTCAACGAAGCATGCGTAATATTACAGCTATTCTGGTAAAAGAAGATCAGATATTTGAAAACGCATCTTTTTTCAAACAAGCATACGTAATAATTAACAATGCAAAATTTGTAAAAGCATTTAAAAATATTTTTACCCGTATATTTCGGAGACATCAAAACTTTCTAACCAAAACAATATTATGTTCTCAAATGAGAAAAAATAAATCAACTATCATTCCAAATTAAACATATAAAAATGTCACTTTCAACACGTTTCTACATAAAAAGAAACAAATATGAAACATGATATTTTTAGAAAATAAATGCATGGGATCGTTTTCTATGGTATATTACTATACATATATTACTAATCCAACTAAATAGTTTTATTTAAGGCAAATATGGCTTAACATCAACGACATCTTCTGTAATCGGAGCAAAACATCTAATTTCTTAATTTTTTTGTGATAGACATAAATCACTTTACAAATGGCCTAAGTGAAATATATAATTAGTAGATTGAGGGAAGAACTGCTGATGAATTGCGACTTAAATTTTTACATACATCGTCTGCTCTGTGAATCATATTCAACAAAATATTCTTGAGACAATAAGTCCTTAAATAAAAAAGTGGCATTCTAATCAACTAAATCAATCATCAAAGCTGATCTATCTATGAAAATTTCAATATAAACTGACGATTTTAGATCACTTTCGATATAAACTGACGATTTTAGATCACTTTATCAAGATATCAAAGAAGCCAATCAGAGTTACTCTAGAATAATTGGTCTAGATCATGAAAATGATGATTGTTCTAAACTTTCAATATTCAGAACTGAATAAATCAGCCAGATTTCAAGAAGATAGAAATGCTTATTTGTGTATTTAGAAGTTGAAATATTAAGAATATTTTACAAATATGAATCTATAAGACCAAAGGAATTTAAACCATAATTTTTTGAAATATATTTATAAACCTAAAAAAATATTATTGAGAGCATTTATACACATCTAAAAATAAAATTAAAAACTGAAGGTTTCAATTAATCTGTGAAATGTTTGCTGAATTATTCCTTGAGATCTTATAAATTATAAAAAAAAAAAATTATTATGTTTCAATTTCTGCATTGAACATAAAACTTCAATGTCGGACTATTCAGCTTTCAGTTCTTAGTTTTATTTAAAGACATGCTTAGATTAAGTAAAGAGGTCTCTACATGAATTGAAGTTTCATCATTTTCAATTTAATTTAAAAGTGAATTTTACGTGCACTGATAGAAAATCAGAGAGAGATGCGGAGTTCAAAGATAGTACTGCGTAACGCCTACATAATAGTATGAGTGAATTATATGACTATCAAAATTTGAAGCTTAAAAATATTTTGCTGAAAAATTTATTATAATCCCAATTTATATAAAAAATGATTTAACCCTTTAGTCGGCATTAATATTGGCGAACCGACTGGTCGCCAAAGGCGGCTAGTAATAAAATAATAACAAAATTTATATTTAAACGTTGCTAATCATAACAATCACAATTTTATTGAGCTTACAATATCGCACATTTATTGAGCTAGTAAAGAAATCTACTGACATTTAAACAATAGAAATAAGACATATTAGATTTATTTTACTCGTATTTTAAGATACCTTAGGGGCATAGAACTCAATAATGCTAATATGGCAACAATTTAAAGAATTCTGTTTCGGTTTTAGCTTTAATAAAACAAGAAATACTTATAAAAAATTTAAAGTAATTCCTACTTAGGTAAAAAAAATTATTTCGGTTATTTACGAAAAATATTTAACTAACATAATGACAATTTAATTACAAAAGCACACAAATAACTTAAAAGCAATGTATTTATAGTGTGCACCTGAAATAAAACACAACAGTGAACCAGTTAATCAAAATGAAGTCCGTATCCATTGAAAATACAGTTAATAATCAGAAAACATTGCACATTCTTGAATTTTCAACGCCAGTTAAGACAACGTAAATGCATGGATTTTCTACGCTAGTTGTATTAACGCAATACAGATTAGAAATTTTTAATTTCCTTTATTCTATTTTATGTTAATTCAAAAGTACTTCAGAATGAAGTCGAACAATCGATTCATTAACAATGTTTAATTTTAAATGCATCAAACACTAAGAAAATAAACAAAATTGTTTGAAATAATCGGTCGTAAACATGTTAAGCCAAAACTTATTAGCATGGGGGGGGGAAAAACAAATTGAAGTCTTACTCATTTGACGGTAGGGAAATGAAAATATTTTTTGGCGGAGAAATTAGTTTTTAATTAATAAAAAATTAACCAAATGAATGAATCAATATTTGAAGAAAAAAAAACTTTATTAACATTAAGTGTCATCCATTGCAAGTTTTAAAAATAAGTATTTGTACTCGAGTGGATGCTTAAAAAGTATTTTATTAACGATTGAAAAGCTGAACAAGATATAGGGAGTGTGTGAACTAATAGTAGGAATTGAAAAAGATATTTATTGATTTGAAAAGGAAGCTAGAAAGATGATTATAGCATACTTCAAAAGAGAATCCATCCAATATCCTTTCCTGTGACTACAATTAAGGAAATCTGCATTTATTTCTTTACCTATGCAGTCGCGCTCACTTTGATCTCTTAGATTTAATTTTTTGTTCCGTGCATTTGTAGTTGAATCGAAGAAATATTATTAACTATCGAATATGATAGGTTTATTTTAACGTTCTTCGATTACATATGATGGATTATCCCAAAGCATTTATACACTGGCCTAAAAGATATTTTTGAAGAAATTTTTCATCTGTACACAAACTTTTTGCGTAATTTTAAATTATTTTTACAATTACTTTAAAACAATGTTTGTTATATTTCTATAATTATTATTGACATTTATTTAATTACTCAAGATATACTTTAAATAAAAATTAAATTGATATTGCCACTATAAGGTACTTTCATTCTCTCGAAAATGCCTACTTCGTGTTTGTACGCAGACTTTTTCTGGCAAGTGTACTTCGTGTACATCATAGATGATTCCGTAACCCTTTAACGGTCATAAGGAGTGGGCAGTGGAAGAAAAAAGTGCACTTTTTTACGTTCTCTGAATTCCCACGAAAAAGTATTAATGTCAACTGTCAAACGTTTTAATGTCAAACTGTCAATTTACAATCATAAATGTTGCCTGAATTAAAAAATATGGATGTTGAACGGAATTTCGGTAAAAAAAATTATAAAAATCATGGTGGTGAAAATATCGCCTCTAACTGATAAAGGGTTAAAGCTAGTCGCGGGAAAAAAAGATCACTATTAGTTGTATTAACTACATGCTCTTATTCTTTTCAAATTTAAGAATCCTAGTGTTTAAATTATTCTATCTGACATATCTCATTGCGCTTTTAGGAGATAATTTCATATTTTTTTTTTTTTTTACTTTTTGAAATATCGGCAACATTTTCGAAATGCTTTTATATTTTTAGGATTTTTTTTATTTACATCCATATTATTTTGAATGGAAATAAAAAAAATGTCCATAATTCGATAAATCTATGCTTTTTCAGCGTTGTACTGCACAAATGAAATAAATTTCTACAAAAATATACATTTAAAAAAAATAATAATAGAAGAATGTCCGAATTACCTGTTTATGGTCATCTTATTTTCAAAAAAGGATGTTTGAAGAAATTTCAGATTTTGAAATAAAAATAATATTTTTTAAAAAGCTTTAAAACAATAGATAATAACCTCATCTCTTTGAATTTTTCAACATTACCAAACCAATCATAATTTCAGTTTCAAATAAGCATGGCCGTTTAGCCTCTGATAACATATTATGTTTTACCGCTTTTATAAGCTTAAATATAATACTTGTTTTCTCATTTACAAAGTTACCCTTTATTTATTTGCTCATTTTATTACACTATATTTGAAGTAAAGGGAAAGTATTGTAATCTTCAAAATATTCGAAATCGATATTTTGACGAGCCATGAGCATGAAAAACAGATTTTTCGCACTTCGTCTGTCTGCGAATACGACAAATAAAAAACGCTTTGAGCTGGAAGCATAAAATTTGATATACGGTCTTCCCACCAAATTTTCATATTTCTATTACATCTCGAACAAAATCCGTTCAGAGAAAGACCGATTACCTCTACGTTCCATTAAAAAGAAACTTCAGTCTTCTCTGCAATTAGCGAGCAGTTACTAAGCCCACTTTAGTGGGACGCTATTGAAAAGGTGCGGCTTAAGGAGAGGACTCAGATGAGTGCGTAAAGCGAGCTACGTTTGGTTGGCTTAGCTTGAGAGAGCGTCTTTTCTCTCGTTGACTTGCGATCTATAGCTTCGCTTTTATTTGAAATTAGCGTATTAAGTAGAGTTAATTCTCTGTGAATTTGTAGCTTGTGTTGCGAATATTTAATATGCGTTTTCATAAACAATAAAGTATATCTTCGCATCACTCTTGTGTGAGAATTATTATTCGTATCACATCTTACAAATTCATTAAATGCAGCAAATATCCTGGTTTTTTTTTTTTTTTTTGTAAAAACAACAGAAAATCCACCGATGTACTTAATCGTGCACTATTTGTAAATTACATATCGTGAATTCCAAGGCTATGGAGACAATATGTTACAAAGGAGGAAAGGTTGAAAGGAATAAAATATAATAGGAAAAAATATATATATTTGCCATGCGATGATAATCAAGGATAATTTTTTAATAACTAAACAGTTTTTAATAACTAAATAAATAAAACTTTTTAATAACTAAACTTTTTTAATAACTATTTTTTAATACTAAATTAAAGATAATGATAGTTGAAAGATGCTTGATACATTAAATAAAATTTCAGTTCAGACAGCTTACAGAATGGAAATCTGAAACTTGGTTTCTCTCTTGCAGGAACAGCTTTAAAGCCAACTAACTGATCATTTGATTTAGAAAATTCATTCATCAAAATCTATTTCATAAAACAGAAAATTTGTACCCTTGAAAATCGATTTTGACCTTTAAATGTATGTTAAGAGACAAGACACAATTTTTCACTGCAGGGACAATTACTTTTTCAACAATCATAACTCAATCAAAGGCAAATTGAATTACATAGATCGTACTTTTTCAGTAAAATAAAATAGGGATATTTTTCTTGATTGGCCTCAAATATTAAACAGAAATTCTATCCAACAAAAAAAATAAGCATATATTAAATCCCAGTACAAAATGCTCAAAATGAAATCGGAATCTATCAAAACATTTTATAATCTATTAAGTGAAGTGCTATAAAAACACTTTATTACTTGTACAATCAGGCTTTGACAAAATAAATATCTCGGTACTTAAATCCAAATCATTTTTTATGCCTCGTATTAAAAATAATTGCACTGCATCTTAACAAAACATTAATAGATCTGTTAAAAAAATAAAGCATTATGTCAGTTACAAACATTTTCAGACGATTTATTAGTACAAATATGAAAAAGTACATTAGTATAAAAATAACTTTTTTGACCATTTTTATAACAGTTTTAACAATATGCAAGTAGCAGTATTGTAAATTAACTACTAAAAGTACAAATCACAAAAGGTCATGATTAAACATTACAGAAAATAGTTATAAATTAGCTTAAAAATAAAATTTGTAATTATCAACTTTCAAAAAGGATAATTTCATCATTTAACAACAAACATGCAAAAGAAAAATTGGCAAAAATAAAGAGAAAAAAAATGAGTACATAGTTTTAAGATTGTTTAACTATAAATGAAATAGGATAACTTTCTAATATTTTACATGACTAGTTGATAAAAGACTAAATGAAATAACTTGATAAACTTAATGAAACTTTATATAATTTATAATTAACTGACAAAAAATATGCATAGGTATAAAATAAAGAAAAAGCATTTCATTTTCATAAAGCTTTCTTTCCAAGTATTGTTTTATAATTTTTGAAGAAATTTCTTCATATTATAAAATATCACCCGTATTTATATTGAACTTTATTTTTAAATCTTTTATATATTTTATTAAATAATTTACATGTAATATTGATCAGATATACATAGTATTTGTAGAACATTATATAAAATATGAATACTAGAATAAATATAAAATAACTCACAATTATTTGGTTAAAAAAAAGATTCATTTTTATAACTAAAAATCTCATTTGGATAGTAACATTTTGAAATTATAATAACTAAATTTAAAAACATTTCAAATTTATGATTTTTAAAGATATTTCAGTAATCTTAAAGTATATGCCTAAAGGTTAAGATGGAAAAAGGAATACTAACAATTTTTTTAATGTAATATGAAAGCAGCATTTTGTTTCCTATATTCTCTGATGTTAAAGGTACAAAAATGGGATTCTAT
>JAOUZG010041912.1:4366718-4383435 GCA_026289955.1 Argiope argentata
ATATATATATATAGTTTAAACTGAATAAAATATATTTAAAAGTAAATAAGTAAATATAAGAGTTATATTTGATTAAAGAAATAAATTACCTAGCAAACTGCCCATTATAAGATTTAAGTAGGAAATAAAAATTGTAAAAATATCAGAAGAAAATGAGTTAAGCAATGTCTATAGAATTTTAAACAAAATTCATTAATCATAAAATATTGAATACATTTCAATTTAAAAAAAATACAAATGAATGCCAAATTCACTTCTTGTCTACGAATTGTTCTAAAAGGATTTGGAATTCAGATTGAAAAGCACACTTATATAACAATAATATAAGTGTGTTTATTAAATTGTCAATAGAAAATGAAGTATGAAAATTCTAGATAAATCCTATTTTATGAAAATAAAGTATGATAAAAATATAAAATTTTGAAAAACTAAATTTATATCAAAATGTATAAAAAAAATAAACCTCACAATTATTTAACAATGCTAAATCAAAACAGTAACTAATCATAAAAATTTACTTTTTCTTTGTTTTTAAATTTTCTAAATATTTTCCAATAACATTTTGAGTTTCATCCTGAAGAAAAACTTTAACTATATCATCAATGTCTTGGTCTTCATAGGAAATCAGGTCTTCAACAAATGGCTTGCGGAAACTTAATTTTTCTTTCTGAAAAGCTAAAGCTGCAAAAACAATTTATAATACAAATTATTACTATCAAATAAATTTAAATAACCTATAAAATAAGTAAAGCATGCATTCGTATAATAAGGTTACCATTGCACAATCTTTCACAGAAAAATATCCAATTTAGTACAGAATAGTAACATATCTCAACAATAAAAAAAGAACAAAGAAATATTTCAAAACAATAAAGATGCTCAGAAACCCTTTTTCCAATATAGACTTTAACTTTATATTCTTTTAAAAAGAGAACAAAAATGAATATAGTTCATAGTAGCAATTAAAAGAAATAAAATTTATTACACAATTTCAACAGTAAAAAAAAGTGTGTGAATGTTAACACTCTAAAGGGATTGAAAACCTTAAACTGCTTCACTGATAAAAATTTGGTGGCTAAATATTTACAACTATGAGTAACTTTAAAAATTTAATTAAAAGTTATACAAAATTTTGGAATTGTTTTTCAATACCTTCCACATAAGAATGACTTTCATGCCAACTAACTTTTTAAGGCAACACATTTAAAAGTTCAATTTTTTTAAAAAAATTTTAAAAGATATATTTAATATTTATAACAACATTTTAATACCACAATAAATTCTCATTATTTTCATTATGAGTACAATTTTCCTTATTAGTACAAATTCTCATTATTAGTACAAATAATTAATCTTGTATTCATCTTCTGTTGTTAAAAGTTAAGAAATGGTTATATATTGTTATATATTCTTGTGACTACAAGAATATATAATTTTTATATATTCTTGTAGTCGCAATGAATTTTTATTTTCTTATCTTTTTACCTCAAAATTATACATGGAATTTATTATCAAAATATTTCGAGAACTAAGCAATATATTGGATATTTTAAAGATTGTGGTGATTGCTATATAAGCTAATTAATATCCTTCAAGCTGAAGGGTCCCTTTTGCTTGATCGGTATGATACTCGGCTACTAACAATACGATTGGGAGTTCGGGCCTAGCGTCATCCACTTCTCACCTAAAATATCAACCCAGCGGCATATAAACTAACCTTACATTGATAGGAACTTTACAAAAATTTGGATAAACGCAACCTTCGCACATAGCTTCGTTCAACTGTCATGCCGCCCTCTATCAGCGACTCAAAGTTCTAGGTGCTCATTAAATAGGACAATTGTTAACTTCACCACCACTTCACATAATTATCGTTAGCCAACTCACTGGGGGGATACTCTGTGGTGATTTCTATATAAGCCAATTAATATCCTTCGAGCTGAAGGGTCCCTTTTGCTTGATCGGTATGATACTCGGCTACTAACCATAAGATTGGGAGTTCGGGCCTAGCGCTATCAGTTAATCACCTATAAGGTCATATTGGTTTTTCTTTTTTCATTTACATGTTTTAATATACTCGACTTACAATTAGATTTAACTATGCAAAGTAAATTTATGTTAGATGCAATCATACAATAAAAATGCTAAATCATTTTAATATTGGAAATACTGATGCATTTCATATGAGTAATAAAAATGAGAAATCTTAGTGCTGGTTAAAATGTAGTAGGATATTAAAGGACATGGACAGTAATATTTGCATGCACATGCAAATACATTTGATTTAACTCTTTAAAGAAAATTCATACATTTATTAAACAGAACAGATGTAATTCTAGTCAAAATGACACAGATGAATATCTATCACAATTCGATATTAAAATTAATATAAAACAAATTACTCCACTGTCAAATAGACTATTTTTAAAAAGCTACAACAGAAGCATAGCCTGGAACTATAAATTAATAATTAGATGGATGAAAAATCCATTTATTTAATCTTAGGGTACACATTATTTGAGCAAATTAACTAAACATTTTTCCAATACAAATTCAAATAAATCAACGATTTTCTGATATATCAAAGATAACAAAATAACAAACCAAATGCCTTTATTATTTTCAAGCAGCATTTTTAAATTTAAAAATAGCAGACCAAAAGTATATATTCAAACTGCAAAGCATAGGCTCATGATACAAAGTATCATGTATAAAAAAGTGATAATTCACAAACCATAATTTGAAGATTTTCACTCAAATAGAAACCTTTCATCAGGAAATAAATTATTTTCTCCTAAAACAATTCATTTCATTGTGGTCTCTTAAATTAACCTAAATAATTTGTAAGCAAATATAACATTTTTTTAATAATTAAATTAATTACAAAGGTATTTAAAATTTATGAACTAAAAATCAGTTTAAACACTTCAGGTTGAAGAAACAGAATGCTATATAAAACAATTACAAACCTGGGACTTTTAGAAACTGGTTCAAAGCTTCTTCTGCTTTAGGAAGAAGGTCTGAAGAGGAATCAACAAGCTCATCCACAATACCACAATCCAGAGCTTCTTTTGGAGTAAATAGTCTACTTGTCTTGAGAGCTTGCTCAGCTACACGAGTTTTACAAGCATTTACAAGAAGTACACGAACCCTTTTAGAAAAAAAAATCAATCAAGTTCATAATTAGAAATATTAAACATTTCAGTGGTACTTTTAAATAAAAAAACATTTTTGAAAATAAAGAATTCACAGATTTTGGCATTTAAAATTTTTATTTCTTTATTTAAATAATTTGAATATTCATTATAAAAAAATGCTAAAGTATATATTTTAGAACTTTATGGAATCTCATTTTTTTCATAAAAGTAATGCAAGATAATAATAATCAATTTTATAATTCAGTTTGATTTCTTCATATAAATCTATAATCTATAATAATCTGCGAGTGGCTTGGTCAGTTTTCAAACTCTTCCACCTCTCAGACACTGGTGTAAGAACATCAAACATTGATTTCTAAAAATAGTATGAAAAAGAAATTCTTGCTGCCTAATAATGATATTAAAAAAGGCATGGTTTTTATTTAAAATTATAAAATCGAAAGGTCCTTCCATACATTAGTTTACATTTATTAGAATTTTTCTCTACAAACTTTTTATGTTACCTAAAATATATTTTATTTTTACCAATCAGAAATTTTGCTATTAGACTGAAAAATTATTGACTATTTTAAAGTAAGTATTTTTTAAACTGTACATAGAAGAAGAAATCTGCATTTATATTACACATACTTTTCATGATACTATGTTTCTAGAATTATACACACTAAAGCTACCCAAATACCTTTTATTATTTTTAAATAATTTTCATATTAAAAATTTCAAATGGAAACTTTTGCATAATCTTCAAAATATATACTAAATTATTAATGTTTAAACCAAGAAAAAATATATTTCTTAATAAATAATTTTTTGAAAGTTTTAGGGCTTTCAAATATTGTTTTTTTTTTTTCCAATAACAGTTTCAACTTTATTTCATAAAAATTTAAATGTTTAAATATTTATATCGGATTCATACAAAGTAAAGTATCAGAGAATTCTCTTATTATTTTCTAGTTGAAATTCATTACAAATCTAATCTGATGTTTAGATATCAAACAGATCTAAAAGAAAAAAAAATGTTGAAATTTGAGAATTATTATAAAATTATCTTTAATATAATTATGTAACAAAAAAGTTAAAAATAATAAGGCCCAAATTTTTCAAAACAAATTTCATACCATTTAGGAGCAGAAAAACCCTGAAACAAAAATGAAATCAAAATCAATTCACAATTTAATTCCTAAAATTGTACAAGTTAAAAATTTAACAAATTTTACACAAATTTAAATGTTTTGATTTAAAAAAAAAAGGAACCAATAGTACCAATTACATTCATATATTATATATCTTAATTATTTCAACTATTCATGGATAAGAAACATTATTCACAGCATGGACAATCGTTATTAAATAAAAAAAATCTCAACATAAAGTTAAGTCTAAATAGTAAATTTAAGGAAGTAAGTGTTTGTAAGTGTTTATATGTATGAATTATTTATATTTGCATTGACAAAAAACGAAAATATAGATTTTTATGTACAAATATTATTAATAGAAATGAGTTTATTAAGGTAATGTTATGAAACAAAATGTTTCCAATTACATTCCGTTAGAAGTTTTAATTTGAACTATACTCTTTATTTACTTATGTTTAAAAAAAAGTCTCATTAATACTAACTATCAATTATACACTCAGAACTGCTAAGAGTTAAATTCTAAAAAAAAATAATTTTCAGTTTAAGAATGCCATTTACTTATATTTAAATTCACATTTAATAGAATCTTTAAAACGTTTATTTAAACTAATAAAGGCATAAATTAATTACTGAAATTGTTCATTCTTTCATTAAATTAATACTGGTCATTTTTATTTAGATCCAAACTAAAAATATTTGTTATAATTAACTTTTTTAGTTAATAAAAAATTTGTTTATAGAAAGTCTATAGAGTCTCGAGCAATATATGCTTATTTATGGCATAAATGAATTCAATCTAGGTTTGGGTTTATAAATTTTAATACTATAAGAGGGCTAAAATCAGGAACGGCTAATAAATATTTTATGTGAAATATAATATAAAATAATTTTTAAAAAACTATAGTCTAGATATACCAGTTTTAAAAAAATTCTTAATAAAAAATTACTTCAATAATAGCTCTTATACAGATTTTTTAAAACTAAATTAACTTAATTACAAACAAAATGTGACTGAATTTGCATTTCATTCTGAAAATATATAAATATAAATTAAAGCTATTATTTATTCTTTATTCTGGGGTAAAACCAGCAGAAATAAAAGGAAGATCTTAGAATAAAGTTATCAGACATTGCTTGATAAATCAGTCCAAGTCAGCATGATTCGAAAAGCCCAGTGTACTTTAAAAAACTGTTATAAATACTTTTAGAAGTTTTTACAATATCATTAAAAGTATAAGATATATAAATGTATATGAGAGATACAAACCAATAAACTTTCATTCAAGCCAATCCGAATGTCAGAGTTCACCATAATGCTATGATCACAACTCAAAACCATAACACAACCTCCAGCTGGAGCATGACCCTACAAAAAATATTTCAAAAATTAAAATAATTTAATCATATTATTTTTTTTATTTCCATAACATATTACATTATTTTTATGCTCATTTTATAAATATTTGGGAAAAAAGAAAAAGAAAAATTAATCAAGTTTTATTTGCATCATGTTAAAAATGCAAGGAAAAAACAACAACATTACATAATTATAAAGTGATTTAGTATTCCTGAATATAATTTTAAATAATTAATCCATGTATAAAAGAAAAATCAAAACTCCTCAATCTATAAAAAATAAATTCTGTAATTAAATCAACATTAAATTAAAATTTCTTAATAATAATTCAGTAGAGAAACTTTTCTCATTTATAAAAACATCTTGATTAAAGGAAGCTTTTTTTTTTCAGTTTAAATTCCTTTATGTCAGTCAGTTTGAAAAGGATTTAAATTGGGTTCCTAGAACAATTGATCACAGATCAAATATTTTCCTTAAAACTGTGTTGTATTATGGAGTAAAAAACATTATATCCTCAGTTTAAACAAAATTAGATTTATTTGCAGCTCACCAAACCTGTTAGTTTCCATTTCATGCAATTCATAAAGTTTCTGATTGTATTAAAGAGAAGGTAGAAACTAGAAAAACTGATAAAGCCAAGAAACAAAAGGAATGAAAAGAAGGTGGGAAAATTAAAATTATTTTATCTTTTTTTTTATTCCTCAGTCAAAATCTAAAAGATCTGTTCATTTTAATTTTAATTTTTACTAACCACAAATTATGCTTATATAATTCCAGAATAAGATGCAAAATTTTTTATCTCTAGCATTTTACTGCACTTTTTCAAGAAGTTTGCTGCCTTGTAAAAGATGAAATAACTTAAATAGCAAATTTAATTTTTTTTAAAGATCTATTTTTAAACAAAATGTAACTCATATTTCCAAAAAAAAGTCAACTGATTTGTAAATTGTATTTTTTTGTCACAAATTTACTCAAAGTTCAAACCTAATATATAAGTTGAAATGGGGGGGGAGGGAGAGAAAGAATAAGTGGGATATGGAATATTTTCCAACAAACTCATTTTAAAACAAAATGTCGGATACCAATGACAATTTTAATTTAAATAATCCTACCTGAAATCTCCCTTTTAAACAAAAGGATAGTAAATAAAAAAAGTTTTTTTTATTTACTGTCTTGTGTATGGTCTATTGTATCTAAAACTATTTTTTTTTGTGCTGCTTTATTTTTTATGTATAAAAAGAACAGAAGAAGAACTTTTTACACAACAAATTTCAAATGGTTGAATTCATAAAAATTCTAACAGCATGGGCATGTCTCCATAGACAAAAAATATGGAAGTTACAAAATTCTCATACTTAAAATAGTTCATTTTTGTAAAAAAAAATGTTCTTCATATTAATAAAATGAATCGTTTATTTTAAGTAAAGTTTCTTCTTAAAGTTGAGACTTTATGAATATTCTATGAAACAAGTCCTTTATTCCCAATATGATATCCCCATGTAATGAAATTTTTATTTATTTCTTTAACTGTGCTCTCAATTTCATCATTCTTGCAGTAACTACACTTTCTCTTAACTTATGCTGATTTTTAAAAAATGTGAACAAAAAACATTCTATGATAGTATATTTAATAATAAATAATAATTTACCTCCTTTTCTATCTTCTTTTCTGGAAAATAATAAAAATAAAGCATGTTTCCTTTCACAAAAACTTTTACTGTGATGTAATTTATATAGAGAATAAATGAATAAACAAAAAAGCATAGCCAATTAGCAATATTTAGCGATTTCGTCACAAATCTGAAGTTTTCCCAATTGTCATGAAAATGTAAATGCTATTTCAAAGTAAAATACTGAAGTTCAAAATACATTGACTGCCTATCTCAATCAACCATGTAGTGAAACAGAATAAGATAAATACAATAAAATCAAAAGTAACATTTTTTTATATGATTACAGAGTAGTTCCTTTACAAGAGATTTATAATTTTTGATACATATATACAATATTCAAGTAATTTTATGTCCACTATTTTATTACTTATTTTCTCTCACTAATATGTTATTCATTTTGAAAGCAAATTACTTGACTTTTTTTAAAGAACTGCTTCAAAAGATTAAAAAAATCTCATTACCATCTAAGTATTTTGAAATCAACAAAAATGTGAAACTGTATCATATAATTACAATTCAATAAATATTAATAAGTTTTTAAACAAAAAAGCACATTATTGTTTGAATACTTACATTAACAGCAGCAACAGTTACAAGAGGCGTCGAGTACAGTGTTTTCCAAAAAGTTTGAAAAGCTTTCCAGAAAATTCTAAGCTTTTCTTCAGAAGGTTTATATAATTCTGTAATATCCAGTCCAGCACTAAAAACTCTGGGAGAATCCTAACAAATAAAAAATTGCAAAAGGAAATTCAAAATAAATTTTTATATGATTTCAGTCAGCACTAAATTATTTTTCAGAAGAATAAAAAAAGAATGTTTTTAAAACATGCTCAAGTGTTGCAACTATATAAAATCCTTACTTATGTGGTGAATGCTATATAAGCCAGATAACATCACTCCAGTTGAAATGCACTTTTGGCTTGACCGGTACGTTACCTGGCTATTAACCTTAATATTTGAAGATCGGTCCTAGCGCTATCCTCTAAAAACCGACACTTACATATTTAATCCCAGAAAGATTATTTACTTTACACAACTTTCAGTAATTCACTTTGCAGATATTTCCACTACTTTAAGGTTCATGAAAATGCAAATATTTTATTCTTATTATAGATAAATAATAATAATAAACAAAATAGAATAAAAGAAGGAGAAAAATTAGCCAAGGTAAAAGAAAAGGCTTCATACAAACAAGAAATGAGAAAAAGATTTGTAAACAAATCCTATATATAAATACATTATTTATATAATATAATATTAAATTATATTTTTTCAGGTACTTTTTCGTTAGCCCGGCACCAGCGGAAAATTACCAGATAATGTAGAAATCTGCCAAATTTTTTAGGCGATTTTTCCCTGCCACCCAGCTAATGGAAATGTACCTATTTTTAAAATACAAGTTGATTCTTCACCAATGTGTTGACTGGGAAAGTATTGATATTTTATTTAAAAAAACATATTAATAAGTACTGAACCTGTAAAACTTAAACTGCAGAATCTGTAAAACTTATGCCTTTATAAACATAATAAACAAAGTTAGGTTCATTTCATTAAAAATTTAAAAAGATGTGCATTATGTTTATTTATTATGCAATAAATAATTCAGAAAATAAAACCAAGAAAAAGTAAAGACTTACTTAATTTGACTTAACAATAATAATCATACAATTAAACCATGCAGTCTTTTTTATAGAATCTTTGAACATTTTAAGCAAAAATATTTTATAAAATCATCCTTAACTTTAAATACTTATTAAAATTAAATAAAGGACAATTTTGAAATAAATTTATATTCATTTTTAGGACGTAAACACTTATTTCGAACAAAATAGGATGTTACGATATTTCTTCTACAATAAATATGATTTTTTAAAAATTTGACAACCATTTTAAGCTTGACTTAAGTAATATCATTTTTTAAATGTATACATAAATAAATAACATACAACCGAAGATTTATATATTATTTTAATTCAAATTACAATAAAACTAAATAGCACTCAAGATAGAGGCAAGTCAAACACACAGTGTAGAAAAAGGCTTTTAATCATTATAGCCATACAAATAAATAAGAATGGTTGTGATGTATGTGTAAAAGTAATTTCACAAAATTCGAAATAAATAGTAGTATCCTATATTCAAAAATTCTAAATTTAATAGATTTTTGAGAGCTCTACAATAAGTAAAAATACACTTTGTCATTCAAAATTTCTGTATATTGTCAATCAGATTTCTCACTTACTAAAATTAAGATAATGTTTAAATACTAACTGATGATATGATTATTCCTCTAAGCTTTTTTTCTTCCAGATCTTTTATGGTTGATGTTAGTTTATTAAACATTTCCAAACTCAAAGAATTGACAGGAGGCTTTTGCAGCATTACTCGTGCAGTCCCTTAAAGAAATTAAAAGCAGTAAGAATTTTCTTTGTATCAAACTGAAAATCATAAATTTAAAACACGATATATAATGTTAATAATATGATGTAAGCCACTCTAATTACCCACAAATATTTTTAAAAAAATCTTGTTAGCTCATTACTGAAAGCAAATACTTTGTTGCATTGACAAAATTTAGCTGTCATCCACTCAACCTTTAGCTGCAAAAGTAGTACAGTCATTTCATAAGAAATAGTTAAGACAATTTTTTATTCATTTAATTGTCTTTAAAAAAACTAAACACTTATTCAAAAGCTTTTTGAATAATTATGCATTTAAATATCTTACATTGATATATATATCAAATTTTCAACATTGCATGAAAGGACAGATGGTCAACTCAGACATAAGTTCAGAAAAAATGTTTTTTAAAGAGTTCAATGGTTAGTTGCATTTCAAATCCAGTCTTAAAGAACCTCTTTTTATCAGCTTTTAAGTTTAAGTAAATCAATTGTTTCGTAATAGACAGAAAGTAAATTTTGGGTACTTACGTATTAGACCGTCTTTGCCAACGGTTTAATAACTCATTGGCAATGGATTTAAATTTGGCGATAAAGATCAACAGATTACGCTATTGCCAGATTGCCATAATTGGTGCTTTAGCAACTTAATGGTGGCAATTTGAAATTTGGGGGTAAAGTTGGCAGTCTAATACGTAAATACTAAATTTTGCAGCAAATAAGGACAAACTGATTCTCAATCTCTGGCTTATATATTGTTTACTTTTGGCTGATTTTAAGTTTGTATTTTCGTTTTTCTATTCTTCCATTTCATTTTTTATTAATCAAATGCTCAATATTGAAAAAAAAATTTATTTTATACTTTAGAGATATATTGGATCTTGATATTGTGATACATATGTTGGCAGTTCCTAGATTTTATTGGGTATTTGGCAATAAAATCCACGAACCACTGTAAGATGCAAGTACTAAAAAAATAACTGAATAGAAGTGAAAATGGAAAGATATGTTAACATTATCATAGAAATATTTCATTAAGAGTAGTTTTTATATTTTAAAAAAATAACTATGTTGTACAAAAATGATAAATTATTATTAAAAATAATAAAACTTTTCTTATATAATTTAGAGTATTTAAGCACATAAAATATTGTTTATTAATATAAGTGAAGAATCAATTGACTAAGATTTAAAACAAGCTTCAGCCTATCTTAAAATATTTTAAAGTTTCTTTTTGAATTTAGAACTATTATTACTTCTTATTGTACAATTTTAAAAAAGAGTTTTGGAATTTGCAAAACTCATCAATTGAAGATCAATAATTTATATTTAGAAATTTGTATTTAGTAATAAAAGAAAACTCAACATTTTTGGTAGGGAATGCTGTTATACCATATGGAGAAATCCTAATAATACTCTGAACCCAAAAAATTTATGTCCTACAGTTAAACATGATGGTGGCTCCATCATAGTTTGGGATTGCATGGCTTCATCCAGGATTGGAAATTTAGTTCTGATAAATGCCATTATAAACCATATGATTTACTTGGATGCACTTTGAGCAATCTAAAGTAAAGTGCTAAAAATTTGGGTTCAGAATAAAATTTCCTTTTCCAGCAGGACAACGACCCTTAATACACAGTACATAATGCTAAAATGTGTGTGTTTTTCATCGTAAACGGCAGTCACACACATCACCGCAGAGCCCCAACATCAATGCATGGAATATCTGTGGGCACACTCGAAATAGTGGTTCAAAAACACAAAATTAGAAGCAAAACCCATTTAAGAATGGGGTAAACTATCTTCAAATACCACCAAAAACTGATAGAATCAGTATCCTGATGTTTAAATACCATTTTAAAAGACAAGAGGCATGCAATTAAATACTGGAATTTTCTTTCTTTACGAGATATTACAAACATTTCATTGGCGTATCCTTTTTGAGGCAAATATCTGTGTAAGTTGATTTAAAATGCTCCAGAAATTTTTCAGTTCAGAGGCTTCTCACTGATTTTTCTCTATTTTTACTTTAAATTTAAAAAAAAATTGTTTAAAAATAAAAATAAGTTTGCACTGTCCAGTAATGTGTTATTTATATTGAAAGTCGGATTTATCAACCAAAGTAAGATGTACTCTCGATTGTTTGAGCCACTATATGTATGGTATGTTCTGGTATGATCTATATCACCATACCGGAATACTTTCAGATTTTTAAAGCATAAATATAGACACCTAAATGTTGAAAAAAAGTTTGTGATTCTCACAGATTATAAAGTTTATATTTCAAGTTGAAAGAAGTAAGGTATCGGGATTCATAGAAACAATGGCTGTTATCCCGTGTTTTAAAAAAGTTTATATTTAACGCTAATACAAAATTAAATATTGTTTACCATTCTTTTCATCTTGAATTACATTAACCAAATTTCTAACACAATTGTAAGTTCCTGCTTTAAGCAAATAATTAAGTTTGGGAGCAGATAAATTCGCATACATTTGAATCGGTCTTATCTTAAACAACATATTTTAACAGATTAAAAAGAACAAAATTTCCAAAACTAAGTTCCGTATCAATTTCGAAACTACAGCGCTAACTTTCTTCCATTGACCGAAAGTGATGCCAATCTAAACTTAATAACTTTAGTTTTAATTACATCAATCACGTTATCTGCAGGGCCTAGAGCCTGGTTGGTAAAGCAATAAAGCATTGGAGTCCTATTCCTTAGGTTGTGAGTTCGAATCCCACCGACCGAAGACTCCCCATGTGTGTGGTGGAGGCTCACGCACTTTAAATTTGTCGTGAGCACAAAGTCCTCCATGTCGAGAGTAATGCCAGTGGAGGTACTGGGACTGAGGTGATCTTTCTCTGTTCTAGATCAAAATTACGATTTGTGGATGAATGAATTAAATGTATGAATGAAGTCCGCCTCCTAAATAGGGTTTATTACGTGCGTGAGCTAGAAGTCAGAGTTCTGCTCTAGGGTACTCAGAGGATGAATCTACTGCACCCCTCCTTCTGCTGTAAAGCAGAACACGACGTTATATGCTTCTTTAATTAGCTTTAAAATGTTTTGCTTTAAATATTTCATAATTTTAAATTATTTGAATAGATAAAATATGACAGTTCACAGAATGTGTAGAGAGTTCCTAACATAACTCTGAAAAGAATTTCTGCATATAAATAAACATCATAATCTCCAACATAATAATTTTTTTTTTCTTTTTACATCACTTATACTGGAAAACCAAATATAAGTTGTAAATAAAAAGTTGTTACCAAATATAAAATATAAGCTTTATTTATATTAACATTCCTTTTTAAAGCAATACTATGGTTATTTTGAAAGGGACTCATGAATCGCGATCAGATGACTAGAACGACACCTGAACTGGTAACTGGTTTACGCGATGGTCCTTCGGTAGAATTGGGTATTATCTAATTAAGAAATAAAGCAAGATTTATATAGAGATGCATAATCCACCTTTTTTTGAGTAACAAATAATTTTGCTATTGCTATTTTTAAATATTTGTTCCAAATATCTGTTATTTCAATCATATTATTAATTAAAAATTATTAATTATAATTAAATTTAAAATTTATTAATTATAATTAATAATTAATTTACTAATGTAAGAAACACGTGGTTGAATTAATTTATTTATTTCAGCTTACTTTTTAAATTTTTTTTCAATAATATTTATTTAATTATTTATTGGATTATTCTGAAAAAGTTGAATTAAAAATAAATGTCATTTCTTTAAAATGTTTAAATTAGTTCTAAATTCTACCAATAGATGGCGATAGAGAAGTAAACAAAATTGTACCATCTCATGAACTCATGTTACAGGCAGTTGAAAATTATTCTTATCGGATAGCGCATTGTTAAATGCGAATATTCGAAAGTCAAGGTCACTGTCAGTGTGAAGCCCGCTGTGATTTATAACTTTGCAGCGACTTCACTGAAAAGTGAGAAGTCGCTGCTCCGATAGATTTCAGTGATATGCAATTCAGTGTTACGATTATTCCGAGAATACCAGTCCAGTCACCTTTCAATCCATTCACAGATTTCTCCTTTTATCTTTATTCCCGTTAAGGAGACGGAACCCTGAGGACACAAGGGGAGAATGCTTTGCGTTTCTAGGATTTCCTTTCCTCCCCCTGGAGGGTCGGGGATCGCCTGATAGCCTTCTTTTCTTTCAGAGCTGTCGGCTCGGGCTGTTTTGGGATATCATACTGTCAATACGGGGAGTTGTAACAATTTTAGGTTGAAAGGAATTAGGAGCGATTTTAGGTTGAAAGGAATCTACTACTATTTTTATTTCTCTTCCACAACACATTTGCCTATAGCCAACTTTAAGATTTTGTATTACTATCGTACATAAAATATAAATCGATTGACTCCTTCAATGTCTTTTTGACCCATTCATTAAAAAAATAAGACTATCGTGCTTTAATTTTTAAGAATAAGGAATACATTCAATACATTGTTCATTATTTCAAAGTAAAATTATCATTACTGAGTTATCAATACAATACTGAGATTTATTTTACTTGAATTTGAAATTGCAGTTTTTAACAATTCACTCATTTCTTCTGTTTTTGACTGTGCATTACTGTGCATTTTTATTAATTTTTATCATATCACATTTCTTTATAGTATTCATTAAAATTTTGAAATTACTACATTTGCTTCTCGTAACCTCCAGAAAAATAAAACTTTTACTTTATTAAAATCTTTAATTTTTTTTCATTAATAGTCATTTGATTGCACTATTCTTTAAGTTTACCATAATAGGACTTAGACTTTGAACTTTTCTTACAATTTTGAAATGGGTTGAAATTATTAGTACATTGCCATTAAATGACTGTATATATTCTTTTAGGCTCATAAAAATAAAGAAGAAATTAATTTAACTGTGGAATAAAAATTAACTATGTAAGAACCTTTTATGAAATACAACAACATTAAAATTAAAATTATAACAGACTTGCCGCTATACTATATTTATTTGCTTCCCTTGCACTTACTTTTTCTATATACAAGAAGTAAAAAGCATTTACTTTTACGTCGTACAATTTTTATTTTTAATTCTGCATAATATTTTAAGAGCCTCCAACCACAATTAATTACTCATGGAAAGTTTCAAGTATATAATAATTTTAACCTCAAATTTGGAGCAAACATAAAATGCTTGCTTCAGATTAAAAACATGCAATTGGCCGTTAATGAAATATTTAGTTTCTAGGTTAATAATGTTTTTTAAAAATTTAATTTTACTTTTCAAAAATCTTCCTTAATACATATTAAAAGCCATGATTTTCATGTTATGTAATAAATTATATAATGATGTCAAACTTATCAAATGAAATAAAATGTTACTCAAGAAACACAAACGAAGAAAAAAAAATCAGAGAAAAGAAGTTATATGAAAGTCAACATTACAATTTTAAAAATTTTGTGTTACTCCGAAAGAAATTTTACAATTAAGTAAATAGAATATATATTGAGAGCAGAATCAAAAAATGTCTCTAATAATTCAATAAAATATATACAAAAAATGCAATGAGAAGATCTTAAAAACTGAAAATAAAATCAATTTGCGAATATTCGAATGAGAGTCGGATAAATATGGTATAATCAAATTCAAAATCAGTCTGTTGAGTCCTTCCGAACTGAAGGTTCTTTTAAATTAAACTATCTGTTCAGTCATTGGTTCACTTTAATTTTACTTCGAAATCCTTCTACAATTTCAAACCTATTCCCAAATCGGATGTCGAGTCATTAAAAAAAAATGAGTAGAGTCTAACTGACAGCATGGTACTTATAAATTCTAATTGTTTTTCTCGGAAAGAAAAAGTTATGATACTCAACTACTTTAATCTTGTCAAAGTAAAGAAAAAATTAATATTTTGCACCATTCTAACATTTTTGCAGGAAAAGAATTGTTGTTTAATTAAACTCAGTACAATCTAAGTGAGTTAAAATAGTTTATCATTTTAACCAATTTCTTTTAACAGCAAAGGACACGTTTGGGTAAGTATGCTATTCTACGGAACACATTGTTGTTCTGGAGTAATAAATTTGTTACAGATATACTTTTGAAGTTGGAAATGTACATATCAAAGCACTTTTTTTAAAAGAAATTTTATTTAAAAATTAAGCTTGATTTTGATGTTTGACCAAAAGAATTTTCTAAAATTCTTTCTAAATAACATTGCATATAAAAGATTCTTACACCATTTCAAAATTCAGAAACTTTCCTATCAAGAATACAGTTTATATAAAATAGATGTCTAATAAATTAGCACAAAATTTTTAGACATAATTTACAAATATGTTTGTATTGCTTTTATTAAATTTAAATCGTTTTCATTATTAATACAAGTATTTTATAAAGGATTGTTTTTCTATTGTTGAGTAAAATGTGAAGATCTAGCATTTTTCTGTTACTTCTAGTTTTCCAGAATTGCAAAGTGTAAACAATGATGAGAATTTTTTATATTTCTAAACACTACTACTCTTTTATATAATATAATTTGTTACACAAAAATATATTATTACTCTTCAATTTTGTGAATTTTTGTTAATATTTACTTGTGATTTTAATTAAGAATTGAATTTTTTTATTAGTGTCCTAAATTTTTCAGTGAAACGGCAAATAAAAATTCTATAAGATTTAACAAAAATTTTGAAAAACTTTTCATGTTAAAGAAACAATTCTGACGCCAGGGCATTAATTGCTTTATTATACGTGTGAAACTTCTGTAAAGCGTGGGAAGCGGAACTAGTAATCTATAGTTAAGCACATCGGTTTTCTAGAAGAGTGCTAAACGATTTTTCTTCCCCTCCTGTTCTTCATAGGAGGCCAACAAATCCAGGGGTGTGAGCAAATTACCGCTCATTCAAGTCGTTTTATTGCTTTCGTTTATTTTGTACAGCTGCAAAAGTCAGATGGTTTCTAGGAATAGCAACCCATATATTATTCCTAGAA
>JAOUZG010041912.1:4388435-4430082 GCA_026289955.1 Argiope argentata
TACTTCCTTTTTACTAAACGAGTGTCCAAAATTTGTTGTGATAAAAAAGCTAAACGCCGTGTAATCACCCAAGGTCAACTACTAGTCTTTCGCTAAGCGACATTGAAACATCTGCCTCCTCTCCCCTCCCCCTGTTTTCCCATTCTTTTGCGGACATAACCACAAACATCTTATCTCTAGGAGGTTCAGGCATGAAATTAGCAAGTTCCCCACAGTCGTTCGTAAACAGGAATAACCAGGTCCACACACTCGTTCGCGAACGACTGTGTGGATCCACACAGTTAATGAACTGATATAGCAGGGTCCGCACAGTCGTTCGCGAACGAACGACTAATCCAGAAAATGGCAACCCGACTCAGTTCGTTCACTTAGATGATCCGTTCGTTTTGACCCGTTCGTTCGCGAACGACCCACCTCTATATCATATTTAACACACTTCGAAAAACAGAGGGGAAAGTATCCAGGCGAAATTACTTTTTAAATAATACTTTTCTATACTACTTTCACATTTTAAATTTTAATTCTTATAGAAAAAGTGACGCGTTCTGAAGGAAATTGATTTAAAAAGTTTTTTTTTGTATCATTTAAGAAGGCATCAACATCTCAAATGGAACATTTGCCAATAAAAAAATTAATTACTTGATACTTTGTGCATTTTATGATAACTATCAGAAATGATTTAATTTATTTTGTGCTTAAGATATAAAAAAAGATTTTAATTTTTTTGTAGTAAAAAAAACTTTTTCCCTAATAATTTTTTATTAATCATTTATTGATACGCACTAAATCGTATATTTGAAGTGAAGGAATATTTTAAATGATACTCTTATTTTATTGTTAAGTTACATTAAATTATTGCCTGATTTATTATTTTTGTTTAAAAAGCTTTCAATTTTTAGTAATCCTCATGGGAACAACAAATAGATTAGACAACATTAAAGAATTTAACCCATCGGATTTTTTTAAAAAAATTCTTAATACTATACAAGAACCAAATCTGGGAAATGTTTATATTATTTAATTTATGTATTAAATCAGGATAATTTTATGCCCTATCTAATTCATATAAGAGTATCTTACAAGCTCGGCTTGATTTTTATAGTCTTAGTGAAAAAGATAAACCATAGATAGTGTCATGTTAAAGGAATTTCGCTATAAAATTATGCTTGAATCGGGGGAAAAATTTGCAAAAAAAACTGAGTTTTTTTTAAAAAAAATTATGTAGATACACTGAGATTTATGAGAATTACTGTCAGTTGGATTTCTTTGTTAAAGGGTCAAATACACAAAGATGAGAGATGAATTTTATAAATTATGAGCTTTAAAACCTTTATAATTGTAATATTTATATTAACGAAATGAGGTATTAATCTTACTATTATTTTTTAATTCCTAAAGTATATAATATTGTGAGACGCAAACATCGTATTTACATAATACAGAATTTTCAAACATTTTCTATGAAACATGGCTGAAAATTTAACAATAGATACTTCGAAAAAATGCAGAATTTATTTTAATATATAAGAATGTAAATTTGAACGCCTTTTAGTTTTGATAATAAATGACAATCGAAAGGCTGGTTCCAACTCTTTTTTTGGCAATTTATCTTGCTTTAATTTCAGAAATTTCCCTTCGATATTTTAAATCTTAAGTTTAGATTGAAAGAGACTCAGTATACACTACTGATATTTTCTTGAAATGACGTTTTTGCAAATTTATGAGATTATATATCTGGAGTCTAACGATCTCAGTTCTCTTTTACATACCTTTAAAATACTTTGTAGAAGAAGTGAATTTTTTTTATTTTAATTGTTAATTTATTTAAGTTCTTTTCAATTAAAATACTTTAAAGAAAGTCAGTTTAAAGCAAAAAGAATAAATAAGCATTTTAAATGTGAACATTATAAATTATTACTCGATAAATTCTGAAATCCACAAAATTTTAACAAACGAAGCATTTTTTTCTTTACCTCATTGCCAACAATAATATTTAAGGATATCTAAACAAATGTATTCATATATACGTGATGCAAGGCTTTATATACTCTTTTATAAAATTAAAAAAAAAGTATTTAAATTCGCATAAATATATGTGCATCTTTCTCAAAATATTTTTATAAATCAATGAAGAAAAATTTAACATTGGCAATTAATTTAAAATGGTCCTTTAATTTTTAAAACAGCTCAATAAGCCATAATTCTGACTTTAAAAACTGGGAAATCCTTCAGAGTAACGGAATTCTCATGCTAACCAGGCACAGAAAATTTAATTATGAACTTATTAAATCGCTTCAATCGTAGATATTTAGCAATTATAGTATTTATATCCAGTTAAGAATAGATATAAATCTTTACTAATTTTGTTTGAAGCATTGAATATCGGCCGAAACTTGTTTAAAAACATAAGTTAGTACTTTTCTGTGAAGATGAATGCGGAAGAAATCTAGTTTTCGTAAGATTAGTCAAGCCGCGTATAGCTTCCAGCGATGGGGAGAGTTGTCTCTTTTTGAAATAGGAAGCTCACTGCGTGTGATCAAAAGTCCCACCACCGGCCACCTGCCCCAACTATTTGTGTGTGTGAGGGGGGGGGGTCTGTTCCTGGAAAGAGCATCAGTGGGTAAGGGACTTTTCAAATGCATGATTGACATCTGCTTCGAGAGCGTCCTTTGGACAGATCGTATTGATTGTTACTTTCTATCGTGATCCAAGACCTGAAATCGAAATATCAATAAGAACGCGTCAGTGATTTGAATCACACCCATTTTTGAAAAGTATTGGTCACTGAGATTTGTGACTTTTTGATATTGGTTACGCAATAACCGTTTCTAAAATATTCGTCATCCCTAGATTTATAAAGCCTAAGCGACCGGTATTCTTCTGTCTTATGGCAGGGGAGAGGAAATTAACAATCAAACTAAAAGTACTTAAAGAGTGAGCCGCTGTTACATGAACAATTAGCGAAAATACTTACCTGCAATATACCTAATCTGTAACGAAGTGTAATAATTATTATTTGCTTAGAACCGTTTATCACCATCGAGAGATACAATGAGTTATTTGCTGTTTTGCCTTTTAATTTTTTTTATGTAAATTCATAGTATAACTCAAATTCGTACCAGCGGGTATGGCCTTCGTACAAGTTTCTCACATACTCTCTGCTAAGGATGAATTTGTGTTTTAGGCGCAATTATCACGACCGTTTGAAACCAAAATTTGTCCTTTACTCCTACGAAACCCCACACAAATATAACACTAGAAGTCATTGTATATTTAAGTTATCGTGTTTTCATATTTCTAAAAGTAGCAATTGTATGGTATTGTACCTCTTTTTGGATTTGGCTCAAAATTATATAGTGTCAACAACCTAAAAGTATAGTTTATATACGAAATTTCATCCATTTAGCTCTCTTCAGGTTGTAGAGAGCTACATGATGGCTGTAATTAGTGTATTAATTTATATTCGAACATCTGGAAAGGCAGATTTCCCTTGAATAGATTTTGCTCAAATCCTTCTAGATCAAATCATTTTTTAGTTATCTTTGCCACTCACAGAGAACACATTTACTGACGGGAAGACAAACAATTTCAAAAAATGGTCCCCCCCCCCCATACTCAGGGCGTTTTAGCATATGAAAATTCGTCAAAACATTGAATTCCTTTTTTTTATGATTAAATACTTTTCTTATACAATATTTTAAAATTCTTAAATTTTGCACTATTTTAATAGCAGGGAAAATATTATATAATACTAGGGAATTTTGCGAATATCCAGTTCTTCATTCTTAATGCTCGTTAAAATTATAATCAAATAGTATATGCTACTATTTTAATGGCTTCTTCATCAAAATATTTTAAAGTTTCAAATTTTAATAATCATATATAATTCACTCAGAATATTATTAAAGTCTTCAGCCACATCGTAATATGTATCGTTCTAATTTTCTGTATAATTTATTCCCGTATAATTTATTTCTTAAATTAAAATGGAAATGATTAAACTGCATTAGTTTTGGATTTTTTACTGAAGCAAAACTTTTTTTTTAAAAAAATATGAATACTGAAAACAGTGTCGCTGAACACCTTATGGGCACTAAAGAGTATCTTTCTTAATTTATGTAACATCTCAAGAATTTTTCAACAAAATTTTCTCGAATTCCTTGCGAACAGACTGATTAACAATGAAATGTATCAAAAACAAGAAAATAAACAGAATCGTTTGAAGTAATCTGTCGAAAACATATTAAGCCTATCTTCGTTATTGTGAGGGAAAAAACAACCGGAAATCTTACTCGTTTGGCGATGGAGAAACGAAAAGATTTTTTAACGAAATTGTTAATTTTTAATTAATAATGAAAATTCTACATTTTGTAGTGGACTGAATTGTGAATCTAAATCATTCTCGAATCCACTCGAACACACACACAAAAAAAATTTCATCAAAATCGGACCAGTCGTTTAGGAGGAATTAAGTCTTATACACATACACATGCACAAAAAAATGATATATGTAAAGATTTCTTTTACTCACTTTATTATATTGTACGATATTACGAGCTCGGGGAAAGACGTTACAAATGAATTTATTTGACATATTGTATTCCGAAGATCAACAGATTTTGGTAGCATATTGAAAGATATTTCCTTTATAACACTAGAAAGTGTAAAATTGCTTTGTTTAACAGTTCACCACAACTCATTTTTATGTCCTTGGCAACTACTTGGATTTTTAAAATACAAAATCAAGGAATCTTAAATAGAAAATGGCGTGGCTTGAATTTTTATGTAGCATAAATTAGTAAAAGCACTTTTCAAATTCAACTTTTAATAGGATTATTGGAACTATTTTCCCTAACTGAATCACCTTCCTCCTTACATAATAAAATGAAGAAAAAAATAATCAAAACAAATAATGCACATTATTTTTCCTAATATTGTTGCAAATTGTAAATAAAAAACTAACATTGGGAAATATTTACAATATTGTATACATTTTTTTCATTAAGGAAATGTGATGTTAGCTTTATAAACCAGATAGCAAACTCAGCACTAGAGTGATTACTTTTGTCTAGTGGTTATTTTACACGGCTATAAACCCTAAAGTTGCGAGTTTGGTCCTAAATCACCATTCAACACAGAATAAACTTATATAGTACTTTATGAAGTGTTAAATATTAAAAGTCAATAAATTAAACTTTAATATTAGATATTTCGATCCGCTGCTCTCATTCCTTCTCTTATCATATCAACAGCACATTATCTTGAATTCGAAACCTAAAGAATTAGATTGACTATATCTATATTCCAGAGAGTTTTGAAATGGTGAAAATAGATTTTGGTATTAAATATCGCCAAAAGAAATATTTATATTCGAATAATTTCATTCGATGTGGAAACATGACGTGATTGAAACGACTCGTATTAAATTCCTTTCAACTGATTTAATTTTTATTTAAAGTTCCTAATTATATTTACATGACCTGCTAATGTAACTCTAAATACGGGGGAAAGAGTTTTTTCTTTTGTAATTATGATATTTTGTAGGAAAAATATAAGGAAATTTCAAAATTCAAAGAAAATAAAAATTAATATAAGACTAAGTTTTCCAAAATCATTTAATATTTTTTAATTAATTAAATTCATAATAATCAAAAACTAAGAAATTCCATTTTAATTAAAAGATGAAATAGGAGTTTGGGATAGCCATAACATCTATTGATAATTTGTTTAAAGCCAGGCCTAAAATGAGTTCTTTGGAAGTCCTTTGGCAATACAAGTCTCGGAGGCCCAATTTTTCCAATTCTAATTTCCTACTCGAGGTATTCTTATATGTGAGGGGAATATGAATTTTTATTCTTCAGGGGTTTTCAATAATTGAAGCTAGAAATCGCATAGGCAATGAACATAGTATAAATGGTAATATTCGTCAATATCTTTTAAACCCATATATTTTTACCTGATTTAACCATTATTGCATTATTATTCTGTATGATTCTTTGAAAGCAGATGTGGTTTTAAAAGATTGACCTGCTTTTACCAGTATTGCTTTAATATCACGTATGCTTCTTTGACAGCTGATGCCTTTTTAAAATTAAAAGGTTGTCGTAGAACTATGACATCATAGCTATTCATTTCGAAGTTTATCGAGCTCCAAAACTTTGTTTGCTAGCTGCAAGAAAAAAAAAAGGGAGGGGGATAGATAACGATTGCGATTGTTTGAATGCGGTTTAAACTGATTAATGACATATTATTTAAAACAAATAATAACTTAAAAATAATACTGTTCTCAAATAAAAAGTGGAAATTTGCGATTGCAGATTTCCTTATCTTCCTTTTTTTATTGGTTTTGATTTTCTATATGAGCAGTTTGATATTAAATATTCTGAAGAAATTGTTAATGCATTTAAATGCTTATCTCTTTTACAAGGGTTCAATCTTTCGTATAAGGAAGGAAAAAAAGTTTAAGGGAATTAAAAAGATGTGCACTTAAAAAAATTGGTTTAAAAATTTCTGTTTAATGAAATAATGGACATTTCACTGATTACAAAAATATATTGTTTGAAAAGTCGAACGTTCACAAATTTTATATTTTAATAATGAATCTAACAGAATTTCCTATGACAGAATGACAGAGCTTTTCGACTCTTTTTCAAAATATGTTTTCTACAAGTAAAGGTAATCATGAAAAAATATTCTATTCATATTAGACGAACGAAATTGTATTTAAAAATATTTACAATTATTATGCATCTGCTAAACCTATTTTTATTTTTTCTATGCAATTATATTAATCTTTAGAGGCTGTTTATCATGCAAAATGTCATATTTTTTCAGTTACAAGTTCGAAAACATTTGTTATTTATTGAATTTTTAATTATGAGCATATTTATATGAAAATAAGTTAACTATAATAATGAATCGATGTTCACATATTATGCTAATTTTGGAATTAAAAATATTTTTACCCAAATTCTTTTTTCTGAGTGCACTTATTTGCTGACATTTGAAAACTACCGCAATACAACACATGTTGATAAGTCATAACAAATATTTTTTAGTATTTTATAATTAAAATATGTCATTCCTTCTATATGTTCTAAATTTTCTATCATTCTGAAAGTTTACAGTAAAAAAAATGAAATTTCAATTATTTTGGTTTTTGGAACATCCCAGTTCCTTTAAAAGCAATTTAAAAAGAAATAAAAAAGTATTTTCAAATCAATCAAAATACTACTTATTTATAGAATGTTTCACTTTTTTAAAATAAGGGAACAACCTACTTTTAAAGAAATTTTAAGTCAAATAATGTAACAATAGGCTGTTATGCTTAAGAAATGAATTTTAATCTTTAGATTTTCTGTGGAAAAATATGGAATATCATTTTAAAAAGCAGAATTTGAAGAACCAGAAAAAAATGATTCTTTTATTAAAGTATTATATCTATTATCTCCTTCCAACCACCATAAGCAATTACTGTCATGGATTTTTTTTTTTAGAAAATCAAAGTCCAATACAATGAGTGTACAGTAAAAAAAATCTAACAGGCTCGATAATGGATAAAGAGTCTTTATTTTACATTGAGGTATGAATGAACATTGGCAGAACAAAGACGGTATGGTTAGAAGACAGTTCTTCCAGTAAATAGCAGAGCACGTTTGGAGAGAACTCACTCTGGTTGACTAGTTAATATACGACTGACTTCAGCTCCATATTCTGACATTTTATTATTACTGAGGCAGGTTACACTAATTTCTAGTTGGATTGTCATAAATCGTATCCCGATGGAGCTATCGCCGATATTCTCACTTTTTATGGGCCTTCCACTTTGTCACCAGAACCGTCAAAGGGACGTCAAGTTTTTCTATAAGGTGGAGATGGTAGTTCATTGATCGGATATTCATTCAATATCTGTGAGAGCTATCTATAAAAACCATCCACCCTAATAGATGATTTAGTGCATCGCAAAGAAGCATTACGATTCCATATAACACTATTCTAGTTTTCATTCGTTAGCAATCAGTCTAAAATTTACGATTATAGCGATAAAGAGAACAATGGAGAAAAATGTCTGCAAGTTTTGTTTTCAGGTAATCTGCATAAACGGTACTCCAAGAGCGTTCAATGGATGCAAAATATTTTCTATTGCGATGTGGTTCATGCATTTACTTTTTCTGTAAGAGCGAAGTCTCGCCATCGGAGTAGAGGTAATTGTATCTACCAGGGAAGAGTGAAAATGTTTATTCATTCTGTAATGACTTGACCCTAGTTGATCAAATAGAATGGTAACGTTTTAAACACAAATGTTTTATTTACAGCTACATACAATAACAAAAACAACAACACGTCTTTTAGGTTAAATGCTAGGAAATATTTACAACTGGATTGTCAGTTCGACATCTAATACCGAGAAATAACAGGCTGTCCGCGTATCCGGCTACTGCGTGTAGCTCCAGAGATCTGCGGATTACTTCCGGTAGATCTTTACAATAAACTCGAGATCACGTGGTATCTCTTCAACTCCAGCTCTTCAGATCTGCTTATAGCTCGTCTCGTTGTCGTATTAGCTCTCGTTCAGTCTCTAGCCCAATCAGCTGGTCTCATCTACCGGATCAGCTTGTCTCGTCGGTTCCGCTTCTCCCAAAACCTTCCATTTTAACATTGGTGAAGTTCCGCCTCTCAGGCTCGCATTGGTGCGCTGGAGATACCGATAATCCAATAATGCTTCAGAAATACTCCCATTGGTCGACCGTCAGCCGTGGGAATATTTTCAAAACACCCACCCTCTTATCAGAGCCTTCACAATACACACATATTTGCATCTGGAGGTTTTAGCCCTCCTTTCTTCGATGGGTCGTAAAATGCGTAAGTGGTTCATTATTGCAACTTTATCCCAGTTTGGGTGGTCCATAGAAGATTTAGTCCCATTTGGGGGTTTAACACAGTTCCAGTCTTCAAAGGGCCGCCATAGCATGTGTGTTCCATTGTCTGACTCCCTTCAAGTCCAAAGGGTAACATCACAGCGGGAGAAACACAATGCGCAACAAAGGAAGAATCCTCTTACAGCTGGCCAGAAGTAACGATGTTCGCACATGTGTCTCTTCAAAGAAAGACAAGTTTAACGACTTCTTTACAATTCAGTATCTTCTCATCTTCCAATCTGAGATTCTCCCGGGGTGGACCATTTTATATTGCCCCGCGGCTGGCACCTCGAAATGAGGATGAAATTCTTCCGGTAGGGTGGTTGGATTTAGCCACCCTGGAGAGTACACAAATTGATGGGGCGTCTGATCCCTCCCATCGATGACAGGATGTACTTCATATGGGACGGTTTGTACCGTGACCGGTGATGGCCTTTAGGACTCAACTACAGTTCCCGCCAGTGTTGCAGTTGCTTGTCCGATTATGGTTTATCCGTGTGCCTTTGGGCTGGTTGGAGAATCAGTGACATGACATGCAAGGCGCACATACAGCTGCTTTATGCAGAAGATGCAGAGCAGGCAACACTAAAAGAAAAAAATGTTACGCTGTTGCATAAGTATATTAGAAAGTAGTTTCATGAGGAAGGTAGACAAAAGAAGAGATGCTAATTGTACGCAATCATTGAAGGCATACTGATGAGACATTTTAAAGTTAAAAAGGACGGATAAGATAATTTTTTTAAAAGATAAACTATGTATCTTTTAATATTCAAAAATGTTAATAAATGACACAAGATTATAAATTAACTATAAGTAATTTTAATAAATAATTAATAATTAGTAATTTTAATAAAAATAGCAAACATTTAATAGTTTTTAAAATAATGCGAATAAATAAATAATTTCAAGAAAAATTACCTCAAATAATAGTGTTAGTAGTTAGTCGTATAATACTTAAATCAATAAATAAATAAAATCCAATCACATTTAATGCATACAAAATATTTGTCAATAATTTCAGTTTCTTTATTCTTCAATTTTTACTATTAGTTCGCACTCTACTAATTAATTCAACAGAAGCTTTGTAAAATTGCTGAATCCGCTAAATGCCAACTAATTCCCACATTCCGGGTGAAGGGATACAAATCGTCCAGTGAAGCACATCCCATTAAAAGATCCCTACGATGCCCTTGCACGAGATGTACATGCGATTTACTTGTGTCAAAGATTCCTATTAAAATCTAAAAGTATATATTCATAGGGATAAAAGTTTCATCAGCTTTTCGTCATTCCGTATTGTGTTCCGTATATATATATATATATATATATATATATATGATGTTAAAACAGCATATTGATTCATTAACTTAAAAAGTTTTTTTATTAATTAAAAACTAAATTTCCTTCAAAAATCTTCATTTCCCCGCCTCAAAATAAGTAAGACTTTAAATATTAATTCCTTTATTAAATTTAGTTAGTTTTTAATACTTCAAATAGAGTTTCAACAGTTTGTAAGGATGATTCAAATCAACAGGTAGTAGGTCAATCGGTAAAATGCAAGAATTTCAGTATTTTTCACTGGAAAGTGAAGTATGCGAGTTGGGTTCTTGCGAAAATCAATCATTTTTTGATCAATTATTTATATTAGTTGTGATTATTTAATAAATAGGAATAAAAATAAAAATTTTCTCTATGGACCCAAGTAGGAATTGACTTAGATTATTTTTTATATCACTTGTTTATTACTAAATTCATTGGAGAGCAATAAAACCATCGATATTATAAAAGACATTAAAAATATTTTCTTGCGACCACAGAGAGAAATTTTTTTAAGACATAGAAGATATCTGGTATAAACGGAATTAACTGTAGAAAACAATAAAAATTTTCATTACAATTACTAAAAACTCTATTTAAAGTATTAAAAATCAATTACATTTAATTGATGAATTAATATTTGAAAAAACTGTATTAACATCAAATATCATCCACAAGTTTTAAAAAAAGTTTTTGAACTCGAGTGGATGAATAAAAAGTATTTTAATAAAGATAGAAAATTTGAACAAGATATATAAATATATATACAGAGAGTGTCAACTAATAGCATTAATTGAATTAATATTTAATGAATTATTATTTGAAAAAACTGTACTATCATCAAGTATCATCCACTAGTTTAAAAAAATGTATTTGAACTCGAATGGATGGACAAAAGTATTGTAATAACGATGGAAATTCGAAGAAGATATATAAATATACTAGCCGCCTTTGGCGACCAGTCGGTTCGCCAATATTAATGCCGATTAAAGGGTTAAATCATTTTTTATATAACTTGGTCTCATAATAAGTTTTTTATCAAAATATTTTTAAGCTTCAAATTTCAATAGTTATATAATTCACTTATACTATTATGTATGCCTTAAGCAGTCCTATCTTTGAAGTCCATATATCTCTCTGATAGTCTATCAGTGCACGTAAAATTCACTTTTAAATTAAAGAGGAAATGATGAAACTTGAATTCATATAAAGACCTCTTTACTCAATCTAAGCATGTCTTTAAATAAAACTAAGAACTGAAAGCAGAATAGTCCGACATTGAAGATTTATGTTCAATTCAGAAATTGAAACATCCTAATTTTTTTATAATTTATAAGATCTCAAGGAATTATTCAGCAAAAATTTCACAGGTTGATTGGAACTTTCAGTTTCTAATTTTATTTTTAGATGTATATAAATGCTCTCAATAATATTTTTTAGGTTTATAAATATGTTTCAAAAATTATGGTTTAAATTCTTTTGGTCTTATAGATTCATATTTGTAAAATATTCTTAATATTTCAACTTCTAAATAAATAAATAAGCATTTCTATCTTCTTGAAATCTGGCTGATTTATTCAGTTCTGAATATTGAAAGTTTAGAACAATCATCAATATCATAATCTAGACCAATTATTCTAGAGTAACTCAGATTGGCTTCTTTGATATCTTGATAAAGTGATCTAAAATCGCCAGTTTATGTCGAATAGTTATGTTGAAATTTTCATAGATAGATCAGCTTTGATGATTGATTTAGTTGATTGGAATGCCACTTTTTTTATTTAAGGACTTATTGTCTCAAGAATATTTTGTTAAATATGATTCACAGAACAGATGATGTATATAAAAATTTAATTCATCATCATTTTTTCCCTAAATCTATAATTATATATTTCACTTGGACCAATAGCTAAGAGATTTATGTCTCTCCCTAAAAAATTAAGAAATTAGATATTGGGCTCCGATTGCAGAAGATGCCTTGTAGATGTTAAGCCATATTTGCCTTAAATAAAATTGTTTAATTGGATTAGTAATATATGTATAGTAAAATATCATAGAGAACATTTCCATCCATTTATTTTCCAAAAATATCATGTTTCATATTTGTTTCATTTTATACAGACACGTGCCGAAAATGACATTTTTATATGTTTAATTTGGAATGATATTTGATTTATTTTTTCTCGTGAGAGAACATGATATTGTTTTGGTAGAAAGTTTTGATGTCTCCGAAATATGCGGGTAAAAATAGTTTTATATGCTTTTACAAATTTTGCATTGTTAATTATTACGTATGCTTGTTTGAAAGAAGATGCGTTTTCAAATAGCTGACCTTCTTTAACCAGTATAACTTTAATATTATGTTACTTCGTTGAAAGCAGATGCGTTTTTTATTTCGCAAGATTCATTAAAATGTGGAGATAAATTACAGTCACGAAGGTGAATTCTTTGATTTGCACAAATTATCTTCTTCACATAAGTAAAAGTAACAATTCAAAACATGTCTTATTGTTTTAAAAATTAAAAAAACATAATGCAAAAATATTTTACTACTACTGGTTATCAATTGCTTTTTGTTCGTCGTTTCTTTGAAATAACATCCTTTTCAAAGTTCCTTTAACATTTCTTTCTTTTAAATAATTAATCTCCGCCTCAGAAGATTACTGTTTAGTGCTTTTCTAAAAATTATTTTTTAGTTTTAACTGTCGCACTTTTGTAATATATTTTTACTTTGTATTTTTATTTACTTTAATTCTTTGATGGAATTGTTAATTTTCGGGGATAAAAGCCTTTGTAGCTATAAATCCCAATACCTTATATATTTTTCAATTGTTAATTTTGATATTGCAAACGATCAAGAAAAATTTTCTCTTTCATTTACGGTTTAAAAAATATCACATTTCCTATTTGTTTCATTTCATATAATCACGTGACGAAAATTGTATTTTTCTGTTTTATTTTTGGAAGTAATTAACTTTTTTTTTTTAAATCAGAACTTATAAAAATGTTATGGCAACATTTTATTAAAAGATGATTTTTTTTGAGATTCTAGAGAAGATAAAATTTTATTTTTATTTATTTATTTTGTAAAATAAATTGTTAAAAAAAAACGATTAAATTAAATGTTTAAAAATTCATTAAAAATAGAGTTTTAATTCGTCGGTGAAAACATTCGAATCATTTAAAAACTTATTTTTTGAGCTTTAACGTAATGCAAAAATCAATTTTGTGCTTTATATTTTTAGATGTTATAGCGAAAAAACGTTAAAATTTGGCTTTTTTTAATTAATTAAAGTTTTAATTGAAAATTCAAAAAAAGGGCTCCGAGGTGCATATTCCTGTGACCCAAGGTATACATATACCAAATTTGGTAGCTGTAGGTTGAACGGCCTGGCCTGTACAGCGCCAACACACACACACACACACACACACACACACACACACACACACACACACATCGTACTTTATTATAAGTAGAGAAGAGATAAAGAAAGAGTGTCAACTAATTTTAGGAATTTAAGAAAAAATTTTAAAAAAAATTCGAGTAATTTTTTTTGTTGTTATTTCTGTTTTTTATTTCAGGTATTCAAAATTATTTGATTTTGCAAATGATATTTTAATGACCATCATAACCTAAGAAGGAATTAAAACTATTTCCGAATTCAAACTGAAATGTTTCGAATTCCCTTTCATTTTATGCAATTTTCCCCACTGGTAAGTTTTCCTTCTCATTTTTTAAAATGCTAAGTGACTTACCTCACAGTTTCTAAGCCCTAATTTCAAGTGTCGAGATTAATACGCAAATGAAGGCTGCGTAGTTTCAGTGACCCAGTTTTCTCCTTTTATTCGGCTTGCTTAGTAATAGATATTACTGTAATCTGCTTCATGGAACAGTTTGCATGTCACATAATAGCTCCTCTATCTACTCTACTTCGTTGCTTTCTTATAACTTGCGCTGTTCCCGGATATTATTACAGCAAATTTGCTGGAATTATCTGTATATTACAGGAACCACACAGCTTTCACTGCTTCTTTTGAGCTCCAAAGAGGCAAACAGAAGATTTCTGGTCTAGACAGATGGAATTTTGCAAATGGTCATTGCATCAAATTTGTAGGTTTCTCTCTAATTTTATTATATCCGATACATCTCCCAAACAGATTTTTATATTTTTTAAACAAATTCCACTGTGAAGTCTGTCTGTAGGGTTGTTCGAATATAAACTAACAAGATTACTACAAAACAAAGAGAACTGGATTGATAAAATTTCGTACGCCGATTTATTTTGCCAGACACTTAACAAATTTTGCATCAAATATGACATGATATTGAACGACTTTCAGCTTGTACTTTTAGAAAATATAAACGCAATAACTAAAAAAAAGCAATGGCTTAAATACATTTAATATTTTATATTTTGACTGAAATTATAGTTCTTTATCGAATTTTGGTCTCAATTGGTTGTGAAAAACTGCGTCTAAAACCCAAATTCAGCTGTATTAACGAGTAAACTAGAAAATTTGGAGGAGAACACTTTTGTTAATTCCTCTTGTGATCTATACAGATTTTAAATAGTTATTTTTCTTCAGCTTTTGGCAATAAAAGAAGATCACACAGTTAAATGTTTGAATATGATTAAATATTTACATAAAGTGTTTCTATAATTACAAAAAACTGATTTTTACACCACATCAAAATTTAGAGAAAATTGTCTTTTTAATAATACCAACTTAATTATTGTGTTAAGTTTTCTTGAATTTCTGCAATTTTCTATATTTTTTTGCCTACTTTTCAATAATATATTTGACTGTTGCGATGAAATTCAAACTGATTTTGCTATTTCTCCAAATATTCAGTGACAGGATTTTTTGTTGTTGCTATAAATTAATAAGTAAATAAGTAAAAAATAAAATTAAAGAAAAATGAAATCCATGATCGCAAATTTCCTTTTATTATGTGAGAATATTATTTTTTTTAAATCATTATTTTTCTTGATTAATTTAAGTCATTAACCAGTTTAAACCGATTTGAAACAATTGCGAGACTTCTCTATCGGTCTCTATCCCCCCTTTTTTCTCTTTAAATATAATGATTATTTTTATCATGTCAGAACATGATATTGATTTGAGAATGACGTTTTTGGCGTCAAAAAAAAAAAAAATCCGTAGGCGAAAAATAAAAACGTTATTATTGAAATGAGCAAATAAAACAAATCAGCTTTTAATAACGCATTGCCATCGCATTTACAAAAGCTCTGATTCAAAAATAAGTAAATTACTGTAGCCAATAAAACCTAGAAAATGTAATTTTGAGCACATGATTATATGAAATGAAATAAATAGGAAATGTGATATTCTTTTAAACAATAAATGCGAGACAAAGTTTTTTATGATCGTTTGCAATAATAAAATTAATAATTCAACGAAACAATTAAAATGAATAAAAATGTAATTTAGCCTGCATGAGCACATGGTATTTGGTTGTTCAAGAAATGATGTTCTGATATGATACATTGAAGTATGCATAGCACATTTCATTTTATTTATTTTTTAACTTTCCTTTTCAATTTTTCTACCTGGGAAACTAAAGTTTGGTAGCACGACCGATTTTTAGATGGGGGAAAAAAAACCTATCGATTTTTAAATGTTGACGCGTGAGTACTGTAAAAGGCTCGTGATTGATTCAAAGCGGCTTAAATTTAATGACAAATTAATTAAGACAATTCGTAAGAATTCAAAGAATGAATAATTTTGAAATCAAGATCTAACTTTAAATGGCGATAAACCGCCAAATGTGACAACCTTCTACATTACTTTCTAATAATCCTAAAAGCGAGAAATTGATGGCTGAAATTCGAAAAATTACAAATTTGTTGCCTATTGCATTTTGAGGCATCAAAAATCTCAAACCAAAACAACAACTTGTTCTCACATGATAAAAAAAGTAATCTATTTATTATTGTACCAAACAATTTTAAATCACAAAGCGTGGTAGAAAAATATAAACAGTATCCTATGCATAAAAAAAATATCAAGATAATTTTCCTAAATAAATTGATAATTTTTAAAGATAAAAAATAATACAAAATTTAATTAAGTACTACGAATGAGAATATCATAAGTAAGTAATATTTTAAATCACCAACAGAAGTACAGGACTGAAGAAAAATCAATCTATTCTACGTATGGAAACATAAATTTTTAATTAATAAAAATTAATTGTTTCGTTAATTGTCCTTAAATTTTCATCAGTAAAACCTTTTTCATACACCATTCTGATCAAAGTTTAAGGAAAATTCACTTATTTGCATTTCAAGAGCATGTAAAATATTTGTGATTTTTATTTTCATTTATTCTATTTCATATATAATTGCTGAAATTAAATTATAACTTTTTTGTTTCATCGCTTGCATTTTTTTTGTAAATTCTATCAGTTAAAAGAGTTTTCAGTTTGAAGTTAAAAACTGAACGATTCCAATTTTCATAGAATGAGGATATGAGTGGGTCTCCCATTGTTTCCTGTCAGATACTATTTTCAGATACGGTTTTTTTTTGCATAAGACAACGTGCAATTATGAATTAATAGTTTTCGTCATGTGATCAATATTGCATGAATCTACAAATATTACTTGAACCAATCAATGTATCAAAGGAATATTACATAAATCCATAAATGTATCGAATGAATATTTCATGAATCACTAAAATGATTTTCGGACAAGATTAAATGATATTTTTAAATATATGGATTATTTACTTCTTTTTCCACCTTCAACTAGATTAACTATTTATATTTAAGATTGTGATAAATGGTTAATTTAACAACAAATTTGTGGAAAAATTGCACTACTATTTCTAATGGATTAATTATAACTCGCAACTGTATAAAGAAGAAAGATTAGAAACACGAAATAAAAATCGGAAAAAAGCCTTACTTCCAAAAGTTGAAAATTCATTTCGAAACTTATCAGACCACACTTTCATCTTCATTTCGAAACTCCTGCGCTGTTTTCAATTCCTTTACAAGCGATGCCATTTCTAAAAGCAAAATTTTGTCTACAATATGGCTTCGTAATTGCCAGTCTTGTGCACTTCTCTAATTAATTATTCGCAATAGATTTTTTGTGAAATTTCTTATTTTATTAAACATAAAATTATGTAAATAATCTTATTCAAAAAGCTCCTTCCTTTGTTTTTCCTCGTTGTTGTTAAAAACTGTTTGTTATCTGGCTGTGTTGAAGGAATGCAATATTTATCTTCCGCATCTTTGAACATCCATCATCTTAGATGAAGGAAAGATGAGGGATTAAAAATAAAAATGACCCTTGGAAACTGATTCGAATTGAAACAGATGCGGCTTTTCTATTAATTAAACTTCGTTCTCTTTTCGAAGGAGGTAGAGTTATTTTTAACTATGAGATTCGTTTATTTGCATGATGTTGAAGTTCAAAGTAAATTTTCGTTTTGCTTCTTTTTTTGCAACAGCATGCTCATCGGCTCGATCCCAATATCTGAATAACAAAGTTCCCTTGAATCTGATTTCATCAGAATCGCACACTTTTAAGTTAATCCACCGGAGAAACAGGTTAGTAATTCTAATCTTCTTTAGAATTCAATTCCACCGGAATTATCACAGTGCGCAGTATAATATTTGATATATTTTTTATATGGTATTAATTGTGAAATGAAAATTACTTAGTTGTAAATAATAATGAAATATATTTTTAACTTTCAAATCCCTAATATTTCTATAAGAATTAGTACATATAAATTTTAATTATAATATTGATTTTATGGTGTGTAATATTTTGCTGAGTTGGAATAGATTTCTTTAAATTTTGAATTAGTGAAATAATAAGAAATGTGTTTAAATTATCCAACTACTATATTATCGATGAAAAGGACGTTTGTTAAATTTTATATTTATGCAATTAAAAAATAAATTCATTAATGTAAATCTTGTAAACTGTGTGTATGTATCTTTATTAAATCTATATATCTCTTTCTTAATAATTTAAAAAGTATATTTCTCTGAACTCTTTTATAAAAAACATCAAATATAAACAAATCATTGATTTTCAATATGACATAAATAATGTTAAAGTAATGATATTATTTATATAAGGCTTCTTTTTTTTCACATTTTATAGTCATAAGCTTAAAATTCTAAACCTTGTATTATTTTGCTTGTGAACAAATTTATGTATTTTTAATTGATTCTTCAAAAATTTGGGAGTCATAGTTATTTTTGAATGGTGTAAATTAAGGGTTTTGAATTTTTGATGCAATAAGAATATATATTAGTTCCCTATATATTAGATTTTAAAGAAATTTATATGCAACTTTTATATCTGTTTAAAATTAATGAATTTTTTGCTGTAAATATGTTAGTAATAAAATGAAAAGAAATATTTTTCTTAGTTTGTCTCATTGTTCATTTCTTACTTTAGTAAATACAAATTGTGTTTATTAGCTTGAAATAGAATTGTTGATGTTTTAAGTATTGAAAAAAAAAAAAAAAAAAAAGAAACTGAATAAAAATTTTATAAAATTATTTTGAAAAAGAAAAGTTGATTTTTATTAACCTATCAACAATTATGCTCGACCTGAATCTCCTGAAAATGACAACATTTGAATATATAATATTTTCTTTTCTTTCTAAGTTTCAGCGATTAGAGAATTAAAAATAATTTTATCTAGTAGTTAAAATTATTTGAAAAATGATCAACAGTAATTCTTATGATTAGTCAGTTATATTTTCTATTTAACAGAAAAAAAGAAGGATATTATTATGAATTAAATTCAAGTAATTTATTGTAAATCTTATTATAATTGGTTCTAAATGTACTTTAAGATCTTTGATAGTTATATTAAGAATAAATGATCAAATTGTATTATCTGGCATATGCCCCTGAATGAATTTTTAGCTTGTTCCAGGCTAACAAAGATCAAAACAGATAGCTATTTTAAAAAAACATTTAAATGCATACAAACTATATTTATTTTGAAATCATTGGCACATCCAGATGACATTAAAAAAATTATAAATGTTAAAAAAATATTTGTGTATGATTTAATGTTTTTTTTTCATGTAGTCTGCTCATGTGAACATGTATTAATGGATAGTTTGTTTACTATAACATTTATTTCACTTTGTCACATATTAAGAATTAATTCTAGGTATCTTGTAAGTGCTATTTGTCAAAGGAGAATGGCATCATCATCTGAAAGTAATGATAATAAGCCAAACGATGATGGTGTGAATGAAGATAAACCTAAATTTAGGAATAAATTAGCTTTAGAAAGATCTCCATATTTATTGCAACATGCTTCGAATCCTGTTGACTGGTAAATAATGATTTATATATATATATATTATTTATATAATCATTTTGATTTTTAATTTGAAATATTTTACTAAATGATTGGTTTTTGAAACATAGTTGGTGTTTATATGGTTGTTATCTAATTATTCAAAATTTGTTGTAGTTTTGTTTAGAAAAATATTGTATTTTGTATATATATGATACTTTCAATATCACATGTTTTGTAACACTAACTGAAAATATCATAAACAAAATATACTATTTTTCAGTTTTTGTATATAAGTATGCATTTAATATCAATTAATTTTCTTTATTAAAAATGATTTTCATGTTATCTAATGTTTTTTAAAACAAGCAGTTATTTAATGCCAAACTCCTGATTTTTATAAAATTTTACTTACTTGATAATCAAAATCAATTTGAAATTTAAATTATAAAATTTTTATAAGTAGCACACAAATTAAATTGATTTTTAATGAATTAGTATTGATATTATTGATAAAAAACAATATGTAGACAATTTCAGATCTTGTTATCACTATACAGTTGATTTAGGATAAATCATATAATATCATACTTAATACCAAATTGAAATATGAACAACAGTTAATTTTTAAAACCAAAGCAGAGGTGCAATTTACCCTTTTTTTTATTCCTGGTATATGTGTTTCTAATTAACCAATTGAAAGGTTTGTTTGATTTTAGCATTGGAGTTGAACAAGTACAGATTAAATTGTGTTCAATGAATGTAATTTTTTGAAATTATCTTTTCAGTTGTTTACTTATTTTTAAGCAAATATTAAGTATATATGATATATTTTAGAAATTATTGAACTATTTTAGTTTTCTCTTAACTTTTTGTTTAATTTAATGATTCCTCTTTTCATATTTGATGATTTAAAATCTAAATTAGTATTTTGCATCATTTATATATAAAGTAAAATTGTTAAAGTATTGCCTTTGTGCATACTATAGATGACAGACAAGAATAAATTTTCATTTTGATTAGTATTGTTTGGTTTATGAGATTTTATTATTCAGAATTAAGCTGAAATCAAGATCTATGGCCTAAGCTTATCATTGGAGTTAATAGATTCATACATTACTGTACATATTTAAAATCTATCTTTTAAGATTTATAAGGTGAAAATATTTTAATAATGTAAGAAATGCAACTTCATGAACTAAATTAGGGTTGAGGTTCCCAGAAATTCTCTCATACACTAGGTCTTATCCTCCCCTCACTCTCCCATAAAAACTGTAAGTCTTTGGCTACAGCAGACAATGCCTATTATTGCACTGTCATACACTTATTCTAAAAAGTAACTTTTGGTATAAATTTAGCATTTTCTCTGAATCTGATGTGTGATCCTTGGTACACTTTGTGGATCCTTTATTGGGGGGTGGGGGTGTTTAATCTCTGAAATGCCGTTAATAGTATCCAAATACCAAATTTGTATTTTAGGCACCTTTTCCCCTGACCATTTGAAATCAAAATGTGGCACAGATCTACAATTATAGTCACAAAATCACTCAACATTTTTTTATTTTTATTTTTAAGTCACTGCATTTTTGCATTATCACATTTACAACCTTCTGAAAGTACAGGCCAATGGACAGTCATCACCTTTTGGTAATTGGGTCAAATTTTGTTTAGTGTTCACATTATAGATTTTAAATTTAGAAACCAAATTTTATCCATTTAGTTCTCAACATTTTTTAATCATCATAACTAATAGTTGTAAAACCTGCCAGGCAGACTTCCTCTGAATGGATTTTGCTCAAAATTTGTGAGAAATCTAAAAATTTAATTAAAAGAACTATATTCCAAGTTTCAACCAGCTGGCTCAATCCTTTCTTTTTTATTCCACAGACAAATGAGAGAATCAAAGACAAACAGACATAATGCCAAGAATGAATTTTTCAAAGCCAAGGAAGTCAAAAACATGAAGATTTGTTAATACATCAAATTTAGATTTTTTGACAATTACAATACTTTCTCTTTTCATTGTATATGAGATAATAAAAATGATGATAGAATCATATTCTTTTTAATCAGGTCTTAAAAATTACATCTTTCTTTATAAGGCATACGATTTCAGAATCTAATTCCTGCTGAATGTAATTTATACTAATGTTAAAAGAGTAGTTTCTAATATAGGCAGTTGTAATTCTTCAGTAAATCAAAATGAATGATTGAGTGTCTATATTGCTTTATTAATACAGCCTCAGTGTTTTTAAACATATTTTGTGTTGAATCAAATTTTGGGTTTGAAATATCTGTATTTTATATTATTGGATGAAAAAATATATCTTGAAAAACAACTGTTAAAAATAATCGAAAATAGAAATGAAATTTCAAGAAATACTTTCTTGAAAAATATTTTTCAAAGTCAGAATGGGAGAAAAATTTCAAATTAGAAATTCATTTTAAACAAATCCAAATTATAGCAATTGTAAATTTAATGTACTGTTATTAAAAATTGAAAAGAAATTATTTCATTCACAAGTCAGTATTATAAAAAAATTCATGACAAAACTTATTAAATGAAATAAATATCTATTTATTCCATGAATTTGAGATAAAAAAAAGATTTTTTTAATTTATCTGCTGGATTAAAAAAGACAATCTGAATATTATTCATAATTTAAAAATGCAAAAAAGTAACAAGATTTGTTGATGTTACAAAACAATAAAATGAATCTGAATTTCATTACTGCTGTGAAAAATATTTTAATTCATAAAAATGTATTATTAAAAAAATCATTGAAATTAAAGAAGGAAATCACATGGCTTTAATTTATATGTTTAAAATTCTAAAATAATTTTTGCATGACATCATTTTTAGAAACTTCAATGGAAAAAAATGCCAACATTTTTCTTAATTGTTGACTTTCATAAGCATTTTAAGGTGTTTATTCCATCTCCAAAATATATTTTGTATCATTAGTCTAAGTTGAACAGTTTACCTTTGTAATGCATCATTGGATGTACACAGGTTTGTTCTTATTATTATTCAAGATATATTTGACTAAAAAATATATTATAAATCTTTTATAAATAAGTCATAATTATTAGTGCATAAAAGGTTAATTTTTATCATACACATAAAAAAAAGACATACTAGTAATGAAAGAATGTTTCAGATTTTTCTAACTAAAGAAGAAATTTTATTATTCTCTAAATGCAATTTTTATTTTTTTCACTTTTTTATTTAATATATTTTCTATTTTGAGGCTTTTACTTACAGTGAATTCACATAAAAGTTAGTGAAGCTCTTTGTCTAATTGCTTGCTTTGAAATGTTCATAATTCATGCGAATGTCAATTGTTAATTAACATCATTTTATTTAACAAGTGATAAATTAGTATTAACAAATAAATACATTTTCTGAGAAAAATGCATTGCTGCATCCTACATTTGAAGTGTGATTATTAAATAAGTAATATAAGGCTGTTAGTATACTTCCAAATAGCTTTATAAAATAATTGTAAGTAATTTTGTAAAAATTTTCTTTATAATTGTTTTGGTCCTCTTTTTAATAAATTGTGTATTTCCATAACAAACTATAATCATGCTTGAAACAACTATGTATGCATTTTATTAATTTAGTTTTAGTTTATTTCTGTGTTTCAGAAAACTTTTGCATAAAAACTAGTATAACCGTCGTAAATTTACGTCATTTAGGTATCCTTGGGGTTCCGAAGCATTTAAAAAAGCAGTTGAGGAGGATAAAATGATATTTCTTTCTGGTTTGTATTTGCACTCCTATATTATTTTTTCTTGCCAAATAAAATAATTCTTTAAAAAAATGTCTTTAAAAGATTCGTAAAAATGATTTATTTGTTTAGTACTGACACATTACTTCATAAAATATAAGAACAATAAAATGTAATAAATTAGCAAAATTCTTTGGTACTTTTCCATTAGTAATGGCAATAGTTGCCAGGCTTAAAGTCTATATTATTTTTGGCTCCAAAGTTTGGTTTAAAATGTTACTAAGAGATGCTAATGCTTCAGTTTTAGCAACCTTATCAATGGAGTTAGCAGAAAATTTGCCTTTCAGTGATTGTGGCAGTCATATCTATTTATTTTGCTGTCAAGATAATGAGGAAGTACAAACTCTTCTCTGTTTTCTATAAAAGCTAACAAATAATGTAAATAGTTAACTTTTTAAAATAAGTTATACATATTGATTGAAAAATAAAAAGTAATGCATTGCGGTGACAAAATTCAAGAGATACTTCCTAACAACATGAATTTCTTTTGCTGGAGATGCAGCTGCTCGACTTGGCATGGACTCAAATCATTGGACATCCCCTTAAGAAATTTAAAGCCATGGTGCTTCTATAAATGCCCATAATTGTGAAGATGTTGCAGGTGCAGGACTTTGTCAGCAAATTGGCATTTTGGTTACATACTGTAAATGGTCGGTCAGATTTATGTCGTTTGAACTAGGTGGCCAAATAATTTGCTAAAGTTTCCAGAATTTTTCAAGCCAATCATGAACAATTGTGGTTCGTTGGCATGGGATACTGTCATCCATAAAGATTCCATCATTATTTGGGTACATAAAGTTCATGAATGGCCACTGGAAATGAAACAGCTTTCAAATAACAAAACATAATCATTTCCATTTAATGATTGGTTCAATTGGACCTAGTTCATTCAATTTAAAAACAACCCAAATTATTATGGAACTGCCAGTGGGATGCACAGTGCTTTGTTGACAATTTGGATCCATTGCTTTATGGAGTCTGCACCACTCTACAACTGAACTATCTGCTTTTACCAGCTGAAATCATGACCGATCTTATCAAAATATTGTTTTTCAGTCATGTAGGATCCAACAGATATGGTCACGATCTCCAGAGAGTTGTAGCAGGTTATATCATTCTGCCTTCTGCTGCCATAGCCCATTAAGTTTAAAACTCCTGCACTGCCTTAATTAACCCATCCATCATATGCCCCCACATTCATTCCTCTCTTTCTCATGCAGTGTTGTTTGTCTGTTAAAAATGGTCTGTTGTTTGTCTGTTAAACCTATGTACACATTTCTGGTTTTAGTCATTCAGTACAGGCTGTTGGTTATTACATTCGTCATGGCAGTGGGCTATCTTGAAATGTTATTTTCTACTAACTCTTGACACTATGGTTCTTGAAATGTGGAATTGCCTTACAATTTCTGGAATGGAATATTCTGTGTGTGTAGTTCTAACTAGCATTTCTCTTTCAAAGTCTGTTAATTCCTCTTGTCAAGTCTGTTAATTCTCTTTTCCGATAATCATATCAGAAATCTTTTCACAAAGGTAACATGAATACAAATATAAACCTTGATGATGCACTGCATATTTATAAATTTTATACATGATTTTACTGCTATATTTGCATATTGCTATCTCATGATTTTTGTCATCTGAATGTAGTTTACAATAAAAAAAGTAATGCCTATTTTAAAAATCATTTATTTAACTTGCTATATTACATCGAATTTGCTATTTTTATGCAGTGGGATATTCTACTTGTCATTGGTGCCATGTGATGGAGAGGGAATCTTTTGAAAATGAAGAAATTGCTGAAGTCATGAATGAACATTTTGTAAACATTAAAGTTGATCGGGAAGAGCGACCTGATGTAGATAAAGTCTACATGACATTTGTGCAAGTAAGGATTTGATATACATATGTGTAATCTTATATATTCAAATTCATTTGTTATTATTTTAGTTAGACAAACTTTATAAAACATTTGAGACTCCATTCTCTCCATTATTGAGGTTTAATTTTTGAAAAATAAGTACTAGTCTTATAATCTTGAGTAAAGAACTAATGAATTCAAAATTTTACAGTCTACAACTGGAGGTGGTGGTTGGCCTATGAGTGTTTGGTTAACACCAGAATTAAAACCCATATTAGGTGGTACATATTTTCCTCCTGATGATCGTTATTATGGGCAACCTGGTTTTAAAACTATCTTGCAGCATATTGCTCAACAGGTTTGTATAAATTAGATAACATCTTTTGTTTTCTATTTTTTATATTTGTTTTGCCATTTCAAATTTTAATTATTTTTTTACTTGAAGAGAATTGCCCCCTCCCCCCTAGAATTATGCTGTCTGATTAGTTAATGAATAATTGTTTGTTAAAAGATAATATTTAGTATTTGAATTAATCTTAACCAATGATTGAGCTGTTATAGGTTTTTGCAAAGAATTTGATTTATTCCTTTGTAAGACTGAAACTGATATTAATAAAATATTATGTATTATATAATAAAATGCATAAATAATTAAATATATATTTTATGCTGTATATATATAATGATAGTACATGTTTCTTATATTATTTCTATGGTAGAAATAATATTTGATACACTAATATTTTAAGGCCCATACTATATAATGTAAGTTTTTTAAAATAAAAATTCCCCCAAATATAACCAAAAATTTAGAAAATGTAATATTTTGTTTCAGAGATAAAATGTATATTTTATGGCCCACATAGCCTTCGAAGTTGTCCTGCGAATGTTGTTAATAAATTAAAACTAAAAATGTAACGAGACTTTTTTAAATAATCAGGACAAAAATCTGTTATGAAAACGATTCTGCATCAGAATAAATAATTTACAGTTGTTCATCAAGTTTATTTACTTTTTATTACATGGCTTTTCAGTTTATTCCCTTCATGGCTACTTACGAGTGCAATTTTTGTACAGGAGAAGCTCGCGGGTGTGAAAAATTTCCACACATGAAAATGCAGTATGAGGATCAAATTCAAATCTCATGTAGAGCATATGATGATCGTTTTTCAAATTTTAAAGAAGGCCAAACAAAAATTGATGTATTTTCTTCACCATTTTCTGTTGATGTAAATCTAGTGGATGAGAGTATGCAGTTAGCCTTGATTGATGTACAGAATTCTGTTTTTTTTTTTTTTTTTTTTTTTTTCAAAAATCAATTCAAAGAAAAATTGATATTAGAATTTTATAATTTACCCGAGGAATTTTTATGCTTAAAGCAAAATGCAGCATGTACAACTTTCTTTGGCAACACTTACATTTGTGAGCAAACTTTCTCACTAATGAATTTAAACAAATCAAAAATAAGAATGAGATGAGAACATTTCTTCTGTTCTACTTATTGCCTCAACCAATCTTAAGCTCAACATAAAATCAATAATTTCAAATATTTATTCCCGGCCATCTCATTAATTTTTACTAATTTTGATTATTGATTTTTTTTTCTTCAAAATTTAAAATTGTGTTCTTTATCTAATTACCAAAAATTTTTCCTCTATTATTCTATTTCAAGTTTGTCCCCTTTTTAGCAGGATTTTTTATTTTTTATTTTTAGGTAAAGTATTTTAATCATAGCTTTAATGTTTGTGTTTTATTCATTTATTTATTGAATGATGTGTGCATGAGTAAAATAAGTAAAGTAATAATTGTAATTCATGGATATTGCCACAACCCCCCCCCCCCCCCCAGTGTTTTCATGTTTTTAATATGTTTTAATATTATGCTGTTTTGGCCATCATCATTATCCCTTTTCATATTTTAGCCCCTCATCCTGAAAAGGTTGTGCATCCCTGTTTTATTTTATATAATAACATAAATATAAATAATTAAATATGACAGGATATATTTTATGTAATATGTATGTAATAATATTGCCTGTTTCTTTCTTTGTTTCTACGTTCTAATTTTTGATACTCTAATTTCTTAGCTCATATAACATCCTAGTATAGATTTTTTTTAAATTAAAAATTTAAAAATTTTAAGAATATAAATTCAATTATGCATGCTCCTATCAGAATTTTGTTCCAAGAATTATTCATAAATGTATAGAAACATATATTTTCATGTTGACTTCTTTTCACTAGAGTTTAATATGAAAAACACTTATTACATATTTAGTAGAAGAGATCACTGCTATTTCTACTATTCTTTAGGTCTTTTTATATGATGATTACTTCTGTCTTCCTGTGTTTTAATGAGAGCTAATAATATGGTAGTAAAATGTTATTTATAAATTTTAGACATAATATTGTTTTTTTTTAAATTCCTGATACAAACATAAAATCCTTTTTGAAAATGTATATATACTGTCCAAATTGATCATTAAATAACCATCTACTGCATTAAAAATTGACATTTTTTTTCTAAAATGCTTTCATTTAGGATGATTAAAAAACTTCTTTTTTTAGTGGCAAGTCAATAGAGAGAAGGTCTTGGAACAAGGAAGTAGAATCCTTGAAATCATTACACAATCCATGAGTCTTAAAGCATTTTCCGAGTCTGGAAAAATGCCGCCCTCTATTGATTGCATAAAAAACTGCTATACTGAGTTAGTACAGACATATGATAAAGAGTATGGTGGCTTTGGTAGTGCTCCAAAGTTTCCTCAACCAGGTAATACTTTAAATTTTTATTGAAACTTTTGGAGGTTTTTAAAAATTACTTTCTTAATTTTTAATTATTTTCATTTCTTGTAAAATTTAATCTGAAACTATGCGACATCATATCCAATTCATTAATGATTGTCTAAAGGATCTATAATGAGCTTTTATCTATAACTATCTTTTGTTGGTTGAACCAGTTTCTGCTTTATTTTACTGTAATTATGTTCTACCAGTGGTGCACTTTTAAATCATTGTATAGGAATGCTCTGACCCTAAATGTTGACCTCTGCTCCAGTGGTAGAGAAAGACAGAGTGAAGTAGATAATAGGAGCAAGTAGGGAATCATTTTATAATGAAATAATTTTTTACTTTTGATTTGTGCAATTATTTTATTTCGGTATTTAAATAATTAAATAAAGTTCAATACCAATAATGAAATAAACATGCTTTTATTTTATTATTTGATATTTTATTTTTGACCAAACAAAATTGTATTATAAACAAGAATGGTATAATGAAAAAGTTAAACACCAATTTTTTAAGGGTGAGAAATGTTATTTTCAAACTATACTAAAATTAAATAATTTTTGCATAAAATATAGGCAAATGATATAAAGAATACTTCAATTTTTCAGAGTTATGTCATAGCATATATTTAAATGTTGATGCTTTTAATCTTTTCTTGCAATATCTTGCTAGTGGCATTTTGATTTTATCAACATCAAATACCAATCTTATTTATGAAGAAAAAAATGTTACTTTTTAAAAAGTATTTTAGTTTTTTTTTATTCAAGTATGAGAATTGTTTTTTGCCACATTCTGGCTTCATTACATGAATAGTTTTATCTGTAGTTCATGAAACATATTGTAATTTTATCTCAGAAGTTTAAAGTCCAGCATTAAGGATTTTTAAAAAATTTAGTTTTATGTGCATAATTTTTTTATATTTATTTGCAACTTTTTTTGAACCACTGAATTTTATTTCAGAGATTAAATATTTCCTTTTTTTTCAGTTTTATTTTTCCTTTACATGTAGCTTCAGAGTTAAAATTTTTAGCTTAAACACTTTTCACTATTCTTTTTATTAATGATTGATATTTTTTCATAATTTAATTTATCTGTTACCGTATATTATGACCAAATGATAGTCCTTTTATCATAAATTGTGAGCTAAATTGAGCTTTGTGTATCGTTAAAATTAACAAGATAAAAAAAAGTTAAAATTTTACATTACACCTGAAAAAAAATATAAACATAAATCTTCTTTACGCATTAAAAAAATTCATTTTATTTGAACTCAATATCTGTTTTTTTCTTCCAGTGGTGTTTAATTTTCTGTTTCGAAAGTATTCCCTTAATCCTGAAGCTAAAGAAGGTCAAAAATGCTTAGAAATGGCTCTGCAAACTTTGAAAATGATGGCTAGAGGTGGTATACATGATCATGTGGGAAAAGTAAATATATTTTGTGTATTCATTTGAAGTAATATTCATATGAAAATTTTTCCTTGTGAAATTTTTCCAAAAGAATACTTTGAACTCATTGAGATTATTTTATGTATTGATAAAAAGATGCAACCATTATTGATCAATCATTTCAAAACTACTATTGCAAATATCCAAGTTCATAAATGTTGCACTTGGCCAGATTTGTTTAATGAATAATTGAAAGATATCTATTCTGTATCTCAGCTCACTGACATTTTTTGCTCCACGTTTGATATTGTCATTGAATAATTTCAGCTATTCTAATTTTACTCAGCAGTGTTAGTCCACTGTAATAGAATAAACACTTTGAACTATTATCCTTATACATATAGAAAAATATTACTGACAGCCATGTCATAACTTCTTGTACCTTGGGATAGAGAATCTGGTTTGTGATCTGCTCTGTTATCATTTCACCCCTACAAATATCTTTCTTTCAAATATCTATAAACAAATTATTAGTTACGACATTCATTGATATCCCATAATTTATTTAAATTTTCAGAATACCCTTATCTCATTGATTTGTACAATGATATATTTAGTTTTTTAACATTAAGTTATGACTTTTCAAAGTAATTTCTTTTTGTCTGTAAATAAACAGTATAATATGCTTAAATGAGTTTGTAAAGTTATTTGCGTATTTATCTATTTTTCCACTTTGTCAAATTCTTTTATCAACTAAAAAACATTTGGAGTATTCATTCTGCATAAATGTTTTCAAAAATGAATATATATATAAATATATATATTGTTTATTGTAGGGGTTTCATCGGTATTCCACTGATCAATTTTGGCATGTTCCACATTTTGAAAAGATGCTTTATGATCAAGGCCAGTTGGCAGTTTCTTTCTTAGATGCTTATCAAATTACTAAAGATAACTTTTATGCAGATGTTGCTCGTGATATTTTGGAATATGTTACCAGGGATCTACGTAATGTGGTAATTGTTTTTCATATTTTCCTCCTTTTTTTTTTAAACATATGTAATTATTTGTATTCTTGTAATATTTTATATAATAAAATTTCACGAAGTCGATGATTTTTGTTGTGACACTTTTTAGTAATGACATGCATATTTCATTTTAATTTATGAATCCTTTTTTATTTTAACTTGATGCTTTTTTAGAAGTTATAAATGCTTTTTATTAAAGCTGAAATTCTGTGAGAATATGAGGATATTTGAGTTATTTTCTAATATTGTCTAAAGCAGCTTTAAAAAAAAAGGTTTTAATTTATAACTTTTAGCTTTAAAACAATTCTTTCAAAAAAAAAAGTAATTTTTTAATTTTGTTTTTGGAACTGGCTAAATTTTTTATTACTTTAGAAATTTTATACAATAGGGTTTTGGTATGTTTATTCTAGGAAAGCTGAAATTATTAAAATATAACTATTCATGAAACATTACTTGTTCAGGGAACCATTTTATTTTAGTGTATGAATTACGTTATGACAGCTCATTAAGCCATGTTTGACTATTAAAAAGTTTCTAGTACTTTATTTAGATGCTAATTTAGAAAAAATATTTAATTAATGTATGCTAATTAGAATAATTAATTTTATCTGTATTGTAATTTGAATAACATTTAAAAATTTCAACAATTTGAAATGTGCCTATATAAAATTTTTTTTGCATAAAATTCAACAAAATACATTAAAAAATTGAAATTAATGAATCGTTTATTTCTAGAATGGAGGATTTTATAGTGCTGAAGATGCAGACTCTTTGCCATCCTCTACTGCTCCGAGGAAGAAAGAAGGGGCTTTTTATGTTTGGACTGAAGAAGAAATCAAAGATATTTTATCTGAAGAAGTCCAAAATACATCCTTTACCTTAGCTTATATATTCTGCAGATATTTTGATGTCCAATCTGAAGGGAATGTCGATCCATATCAAGTATGAATTATTATTCTGTAATTTTAATACAAACACTTAATCCTTCCTTTTGATCTGAATTATTGAATGCCATTCATGGTTTTTTAGCAAAATCTGCATGCAAGTATTGAATATAGTATACAAGATTTGATTATTTATACTTTTCTGATACTTATATTAAAATGGTGAGAAGCATTTTATTGATCTTTAAGGACGGTATAAATACTCTCCAGCACTTGGACGATTGGCATAATGTGAGGGACAGTACTTGTGCAAAGATACTCAAGAGCCTAAAAAATCTTTCTCTTTCTCATCGAATCCACTTTCAGTGGATTCTGTCTCATGTTGACATTGCTGCAAAAGACAGTTGCTGACAGTTTGGTTAGAGATGGTGCTGGCGAGACCACTATGCCTGCTGCTTCTCTTACTTACATGGAATTTTTTTCTAAACACGAGGCTATGAACAAGACCATTTGGATGGTCTCGCTGGTCCATCCATGATATCAGAGTAAGCGCCCTGGTGGTTACTGTTACATGGTTTGGGTCAGTAGTAGAAGAAATCAAACTGCTCTTAGTGGTCATTTATTATCAATGACTTTTGTAGGAGGTGCTAAACAGTTCAAACTCTGCACTAAATGTTCTTCTACACAGGCCTCTCCATATTTGATCTTGTTTGGGGCTTATCAAGATGAACTTCATTCATAATCCCCTTTTGGTTCTGACTTTTTAGGGGTGAATGTTTTTATGGACCTGCTTTGTAGCGTCATCCTTATAAGTCAGATAATATCCTTCGAGCTGAAGGGCCCCTTTTGCTCGAACGGTATATCGCTCGGCTACTGGCCCAAACGTCGCAGGTTCGTACCGCGACCTTCACTTGCTACATTGGTGACCTTGACAACGCAGCCTTCCGCAAAATCGTGGCGCCATCTACCAGCCACCAAAAGCCGTCGCTAACTCAACGCATCAAAGCCGTCTCTTAAGCCGTTGCTAACTCGACGCAACAACGAACTCGCATGATCGCCTTGGCGCTTTCAAAAATCGTTCGTCTCACGTCCGACTCACTGGTAGGGGAATTCTGTAGCGTCATCCGTATAAGTCAGATAATATCCTTCGAGCTGAAGGGTCCCTTTTGCTCGAACGGTATATCGCTCGGCTACTGGCTCAAACGTCGCAGGTTCGTACCGCAACCTTCACTTGCTACAGCTTTATCTCTGCTGGTCACAGGGATGAGAAACAACGACAGCATTCCATGACATTATGCAATTTTAAAACAAAATATTAATCCAAACATACTGATATCAGTCATACTGATAATAGAAAGGGGTTTTTTTTGCTTATTCCTTTTTATTTATTGTATGTAGCATTTTCATAAAACTTTAGTTTTTATAATTTTTTTTTTCTTTTTTTCTTTAGGATCCACATCATGAATTAAAAGAGAAAAATGTTTTGATTTCGAAAATGAGTGAAGAAGACTGTGCCAAGAGTCTCAATATGGATGTAAATGCTTTCAATGAAGCTATAAAAAAAGGAAAACAAATATTGTTAGAAACCCGGATGAAGCGCCCCAAACCACATATGGATGATAAATTTGTTACTTCGTGGAACGGTAATAAAGCAATAGCTGTACTTCACATTTTTAATTAAATATAGGTAGAAGGCTGTAATTGGAAACACTGATACTGGGGACTAATTATTCATTTATATAGGTACTATCCATGAAGATAGCTATTTTTTAAAATTAAGTAAATAATTAGTTATAGGTTCTATCTAGTATATATAATTAATAATATACATAATTTTTTCTTATGTTTATTGAAAAGCATACCTGCTTAGTCTTTCATTATAAGTTATGATAAAACAAACAATTTCCTGAGCAATTGTAGGGAACCGTTTAAAAATGTTTGGGGTCTATTTTTGAGAAAACGAAAATATCTTTAGGATATTGCTTTATGAAAAATTTAGAGAAAAGCAGCACCGGATTAAAATTATTTAAACTTTTATCTATTTGTGCTAAATAAATTTTTGGTACTTAAAAAATGTTGACAATAAAAGAAAATTCTCTTAATTTTTTAAAAATAATTAAAGTATATTGAAGTCAGTATTTTGAAAATGCCAAAACAAAACATGAACTTCCATGTAATTTATGAAAATTTTTCATAAGTTACATTTTACTGTTACAGAACAAGACACTATCCAAATTATAATTATGAGTTAATAGCTCTGTTAGGGAATTAGAAACTGTTCTTTTGTATTTTTAATTATATATTTATTGACTTCTGTTGCCCTTGAATCTGTATACTTCTTATTTTTTAAAAATCAAAAATAATCATTGCATTTTAAACATTTGATGGCATTGATTTTATTTGGTTACATTATAATTTTTGAACTTATTATTCCAAACAAATTTTGGTTACTAGTTGAAATTTTTTTAGATCTATTTAAAATGATAATTTTTATATAAGCTTTTATAATATAAAATGTAATATTGCTTGAATTTGAATTTTATGTATTTTGTCATTTATTTATTTTTAGGTTTAATGATTAGTGGCTTTGCAAGAGCAGCACAAGCTCTTCAGGATCCAAAATATGCTCAATATGCTATGGATGCAGCTCAATTTTTAAAGAAACATTTATATAATGATGAAACAGGTTGTTTACTGAGAAGTGCGTATAAAGGCAGCAATGGCACTATTGCTCAAATGTAAGTTAAAATATGTGAAATCCTTTGTTGTTAATTTAAAAGAATTGAAAGACATCTTTAAATTATTTTAATTTTCATTTTAATACTTTTTTTCCCATTCCTTTTTAACCCATTAATGATCAGATATTTTTCAAGAAAACAGTCATAAGAGTGTCTATTTTTTATTTAAGAAATTATATAAAAGTAAGTGTAAGAACAATATATGCATTTAATTTTTAATTTTTGATATGTTTTAGATTAAAATTTTATGAAAGGCCAGCATTTAGGCTTATTTTAAGTAAATGTATGTTTTCCAGCAGGCAGCGAAAATTTAAGAAATGTGTCTTTTAAACATTAAAAGAGAATTTTATTAATCTTACATCTAATATAAATAAAGATTAGTTAATTACATCTAATATAATAAAGATTAGTTAATAAAGATTAAAATAAATAAATGACAAAATACATAAAATTCAAATCCAATGCTTACAATTTTTCTTGTGTAGTAAATTGTAAAGCAACGTCACAATCTGGGCAGTAGTACCGAGTTTCCTTCATGCATCTCTTATTGTTTTTGTCTCTCCCGGAATAGCAAACTTTGCTCTTCATAATCAACATAATATTAAAAATTATATTTTAACACAGAATACAAACCACACATATCCAACTGGGCCACATGTAACGAAGTAACTGGGAAAGCTTTGTGCTGAGATTGCAAAATACATATCACAAGTACATATATTCGATTATTGCTACCACCTGGTTGAAAATAAACTATCAGCAATTACTTTTAAAGTAGATTATTATTTCCATCTGGTGTATAAAATGAGAGATAAAATATCTTCCAGGCAAAAGAAATAAATTGGTTTTAATCGTTTTGTCGTGTTTCTACTGAACACTCCAGCCTGGAAATATCATGGACTCAAGAAATGGAAGTCAAAACCCCAGTCCATCATTTTCATGGGAATGAGAGTTAAGAGGTTAAAATAAACAATTTTTAATAGATTCATCATAATTTTTTTTCTCTATATATACATTCAGAGAAGCTTGTATGTAACCTTCATTTCTTTATTAAGAATTTAAATATCATATTTTCATAGTTTCTTGTAAGCTTAAATATCCGTTTTTTAATATTTTTTTCATTTTGAGATTTTGCCAGTAACTGCTAAGATTTTTAGTTAGTAATGAGCAAAAGTTTTGGATTTTTACATATCCGTTTTTTAGAAAGTAATATGAGTAATGAAAGTTACAAAAAAATTGAAGAAAGTAAAATTTCTTAATGATTTTCTAATCTTTTGTTACTAATATACATGCATACTATAGTTATATGAAAAAATGACTTTTAAATTCACAAAGTTTAAGATATTGTAATTAATAACTAGATAGTTGTATAGTGCTATTCATAGATATTTTTAACATCGTTTTCTCACCGTACAATAAAGCTAATCTGCATTTAATTAGACAACTAATGGAAAATAATTAAATTTTATGACCATACTGTCCTGTTAATAAGGGTATTTATTTTCTTTCTAGCTTATCCCCTATTCCTGGTGTTTTAGAAGATTATACATTTCTCGTCCGTGGTTTACTGGATCTTTATGAAGCCACTTATGATCCTTGGTGTTTGGAATGGGCTTCTAGACTTCAAATGACACAAGACTGCTTGTTCTGGGATGCTGCAGATGGGGGTTACTACAATAGTGTATCCACTGATCCTTCCATTGTTCTCCGATTGAAAGAAGGTAATTGCAGAATTAAACTAAATGCGATTGGGTTATATGTTTGTACGTAAGTTATAAGATCTCATTTTTATTTGTTTTATGTGAAAAAAGTAATTTATTGGTCAATTTTGTTGTATATTTATGTGTTCATACCTTTAAAAAGCTCTGTTAAGACAGAACATAATGTTTTTTTGGAATGAATAATAATAAAAAAATGATTACTTGAGCTTCTTGAAAATAAATCTACTTATTGAGATTAAAAAAATGAATAAGCAAGGTCATAGCAAATTTATTCTATTTTCATCCCCATTATTTTGAATTTATATGAATTTACAGTTTAAAATTGTATAACATAAATCCTATAAATTTTCTTTATTCTTAATTCTAATGATAATAATTTTTGTAAAAAATATACTCTGTATAGCAATATGTATATATGTATGCCAACTAATTCAGTATAATGTAAGAGTAATGTTATAAATATATATAATTTGCTTATTTGGCTTACTTGTAGCCGTAAGAAAACTGTGATAATTTAAAAATAATATTTTCAAAAGTATTGAAGTTTATACCAGTGCATCTTTATTAACTTAATATTGGTAATAAATTAAACAAAGATTATTGCTTTAAATTGTTAGAAAGGAAATATTAAACGTTTAAAAATTCTCTCAATTACTTAACTATAAATATTCTGCATTACTAATGAATAAAACAATTAGGTTATTAATAAATACAAATTACTTGTGCAAAAATTTGATATTTTTATTGAATTTACGAGTATTTGCTGTTTATGTGAATGAATTAATTTAGATTTTATTTCTTATTTTTATTTCATTGTCAGTTAAAAATTTTTTTAATTACATGTCTTTAAAATATTTAAGGATTGACATTTTTGTGAATTTCAGATAAGATAAAAAATTTTCTTCTGTAATTATTATTTAATTATGTTTTTAAAGTTCACTTAAAATTAGAAGGTAATATCGTTTTGTTAATATTAAACAAATTTAAACTTGCCCAACTTATAATCATGTGAACTGAATTCACATTGTTATGTAGTTGTTTTGACTAATAAGTGAGAATTTTAAAACTTTAGATCAAGACGGTGCTGAACCAAATCCCAACTCGGTTGCAGTTAGTAATTTGTTGCGACTATCCAACATTCTTGTTGATATTAGCTTACAGGACAAAGCTGCAAAAATCTTGTCACTGTACAGTCATCGCATGATGATGCTGCCCATGGCTCTGCCAGAAATGTTGTGTGGCTTGATGTTCTATTATTCTAATTATAAACAGGTAATATTTTTATTTACAGAAATTTCATTAATATTCTTCAATATACATATTTTTTCAAACGTAAAACAAGAAATGAGCTGCTTAAATTAATACATTAAAAAAATAATATACAAAATTTGTATGCAGAAGAAATCCAACCTATTCTTCAAATTTGCCGGCAAATATTTTGGAATGTAAGGTTTAATAACTTAATCAGATTTTGTGCAATTTTTTTAGAAATTAGTAATAACAAGAGCTCTTGACTCTTTTTAAAATTCTCCTGGTGCAGTGGTTTAATTTTTCAAAAAATGCAAACATAAAAATTGCTTGATGTAACTGACATTCTTATTTAAATTAAAAATAAAATTGCAGAAAAATGTATGATAATTATAACATCAACAATAATATTACGTTATTAAAAATTTACATGAAAATGTTTTCATCCCAAATATTTCTGGACACATCAACTAATATATAATAATAATTTTATTGGAAGTTAAAAAAAAGTTTTACATTAGTGTACTGAATGTAAATTTTTTGATTGCATCCTTTTGATGCTTTTCCTTCCCTTAATTATTATTACTATCATTCATAGAGACTTAATATTCTTTCAAATTTCTGTGAAGAAAAAAAGACTAAGGGTTTTTTGATTAAATTATTCTAAAAGTGACATTCAATTCCTCATTAAAATTTATTTTTACCACCAAATATCATTCTTTATTAATTTGATTAACTTAGTTAAAAAGAGAAAAAAAGACGTTTAATTATTTATAGTTTAATAGTTTGTATGACATTTTCTTGTTTTCTTTCATTTGTATTATTTTAAAAAAAATGTAATTGTGAACCCCCCTCCCCCCGATAATAATAACAATAATAATTATTCATAAAATGTTTAGTTATGAAAATAATTTTTGAATAACTTGAGCATAAAAACAACAGCATTAAAAAGTATGAAAAGAAATTTTATTACATTAGAAAGCAATTCAGTTTAATTGTAATTTAAAAGTTCCAATGTATATCATATTACATATTTAAACTATTTTAAATCAGATCACACTATATTTAAAAGGAATTTGATATTTGCTTTTTAAATATCAATTCTGTGTACTGTCATTCTACGTATTAAATCGAGTGACTATTTTCATTTATTCTCGAGTATATTTTCATTTTATTCTTTTGATAACCATGAGACATAAAAATGTCTATTATGTTGTTTATTTATGTCTGTGTTTGGGTCTTGGCAACTTTCTGTTTCATTTACCACTGATTATTAGGTTTAAATGATATCCACTGAGAATCCCTATATGAAAATAAACATTAGAATGAAACTTGAGTTCAATTTTGGCTTAATTTGAATTTAGAAAATATTTTTAAAACTGCTGTTTGAGTAAATTTGTGGCTATATGTCTTACAAGTTTTCAGTGCCCATATTCTACATTTTGTAATTAAAAAAGTAAATCTATATTTTTTAAATTTATGATTTTCATACTGGTACGTTTAACATATATATATTTTTAGATTATTATAACTGGCAATGAGGATTCTGAGGCAACCCAGGAACTTTTAAAACAAGTCCATGAACTTTATATTCCTTTTAAAGTACTTTTATTGGCAAATAGCGATTCTGAAAAAGTCCTTTCTGAACGCTTGAAAACCCTTGAGCGGTCAGATGAATCTTCTTCAGATTCAGTTGCCTATGTATGCCAAAGAAATACTTGTTCACTTCCAGTATCTTCCCCTTCCGAGCTGAAAAAATTATTACTTGCTCCAGATCAACAATCTGTGAGTTAGAAGTTAGTTCTTTTCAAATGTGTACTTCATTTACATACTTACATGAAAGAATCGATGTTGTATTCTTTAATTCATGGATCTTATGAAACTTTGACGCAAAAAGGAAATATTTTATGAATTTGTGGAAGTGTTGTTATATATTTTGTGGTGATGTGCAAAAATTTTACTGTTTGGGTAAACTAGGAGATGAAAAAAAGAAAAAGGTTTTTCTCTTCCTCATAGTATTAATGTTGAATAGAGCTTGATATAGATTATTGTGTTTAACATTGTAAGATCCAAGTTATGATGTTGGGAAAAGATTTTAGAAGTTAAAAACTTGCTCTTGAAATATGACAGTTAATCAGTTCTTAACACTGATAATATCTTATCATGATCTTATAGTGATTGTAGTTTTTTTAAATTTTTGACATTTTGAATTTTTTTCTATACTATTACGTTTTGAAAACTTTATTAATATGTTATCGTTATTCTGTGATAAATTTAAATATATTTTATTTGTTTTTTCTTATTTTAGCATTTAAAATTATTTGTTGGAAATGTGTGTTCTTTAAAATTCATTTTATAATTATGAAACAGTTTTAATATATTTTATTGAATGTTGTTTGAAGTATCTTTTTTGTTGTTGTTGATGAAATGAAAACTAATTATTTTATTTGGTAAATTCTTGAATTTTCATTTATTATAATGTGCATTTTCAGAAATATTAAACCATTTTGAGATTTGTAGTTTTCAATTTAGATAGTGAAATTTAGTTGAATTTATTTGATTGAAAATATGCTATGTCTTGTCAAGAAACTACTTACTTGTTGGAATGTAAGAGTTTTGATGTCAAGATATTTGAAACAATGCATTTCTCATTTATTTTATTGTATTTTAATTGTTGATAGTAGACTCATTATATGTGTGTAGGGTTCTATGCTTTTATATTAGAAATTGTGATTACTCATTGATGTATTGAAGTGTTATTTTCAGTAAAAAGGAGACTTTCCTAAAATTTCTCTTGAGAAAACATCTCTAAGCTACAGTAATTTGTAACTACAGTAAAGTAGTTTGTTAAATTGTATTGAATAATTCAAATGTAACTTTTATTATCAAAATCAAAAAGTTATATTATTTTTTTTCTAATATTATATTTTTGAATTATTTATCTTTTGAATGCTATTAAAAACAAATCCAGCTTTTATATTTTTAAATTTCTGCTGAAATTAAGTACTTGAGTTATTCTTTAGTTATTTTTCTTGTAATGCATCTGTTTTTTTTAAATAAAGATTTAATTAATTTTATTTTAATCTTTTTAAAAATAGTATTTTTTATTATACTAAGGAGAATTCTTTAAAATTCTATATTGTAATTATTTTTTTATCAGTTTTTCTGTGATGAAAATTGAAAAACATTTACTTGTTGGAAAATAAATAAAAATTGTTTAATAATAACATGAATTGTCGTTGTTGCATTGATAATCTGGCATTACGAAATTCAACTTTTCTGGAAATGATTTTTGTGTGGCATTTTTCAGGATTTGCATGTTATCTTTGATATAGTTGTTAATTAATAATTAATTGAAAATTATTTTCCATTGCAAATAAAATTGTCTATATAAGGTCGTTTTTAATAAAAACTTGCATGTGAAGAACTATTTATTTCATAATTCTTTCTGATAATAGGAAAGCACTTCAATTAGCTGATTATGAATTCTATTCTACTTTTAATTTAAATTATTTAATTAGATTTTAAAGTATGTTATAGATATTTTATTTGTACCTTGCTATTTTTGATTGTAAAAGGAATTTAAAAAAATATTTTCATCTCATATAATCCAGCAAGACAGTGTAATGATAAAATATCAATTATTTTGGTTGTCTCCCAGTGAACTGTCTTGTTTTCGCATCTATTAAAAAATTAATATTTTGCAGATATTTCTGAAAATTTTCTAGGATTGTTAATTTTTTTTAAATTTAAAAAAAATGCCAAATTATCAGTGTTTTAAATGAATAAGTTATATATATATACTGGTTATATATATATATATATATATATATATATATATATAATATACCAGTTATATATACACCATATATATATACCAAATTGATCCTGCCTACTTTTGAAGAAAAAGAAACGTCCACAAGTATGGTTTTATACTTGCTTATTACTGTCCATATTTACTGATGTACACAAAATTTTAAGAAAGAATCTCCAGAATTTTTTTCCCCTTCTGTAACTTGCTTTAATATGTCATTACTGATTATGTATCTTTCATGCTGCATAATACAACAATTTAGTTGATTTTTTTCTAATATCTTTAAAAACCTGTATATAATAAAGATATATCTTATTCTATGAGAAGATGTACTATAATGAAATACTCATATTAATATGCTTTATTTTTAGAAATTAATGTATTATCAAACTTTTAAACCTCAATGAACTCTGTTTATGTAGTATTATTCTTGTGTCTATTTCCAGTATACTAGTAAGTAGATGAACATCTTTTCTTTCTGTAATAATACATAATACATATAGATAAAAATAGTGAAGTAGATAAAATGTTTGATTTTTCAATATACATGTACCCAACTTCTTTAATAGTTAATTATAAAAGGATCATCATGCGAAAAAATAGTTAAAAACTTAGTTTCAATAAGTATATTAAAGTTTACTGTAGGATTCTGTGATGATATATTTGTCTTAGGAAATGGTGCTTTTAATATTAACAAACTAGTACCATATTGTGAAATATTTTTTGTTTTTAATATAATAGTACTTGGCTTAAATTAATTCAGAAGTAATTTTTAAACTTGTTACTCACATTGAACAAAAAAAAAAAAAAAAAAAAAAAAAAAAAAAAAAAAAAAAAAAAAAA
>JAOUZG010041912.1:4435997-4493598 GCA_026289955.1 Argiope argentata
ACAGACGCTGATTAACAACAGAGACGTTGATTAGGCTTAAATCGCTGCCTTCCTCAGTAAGCTTGTCAATAGCAAGTGTCATTAGAAACAGCAACAAACAACAACAACTTATGACACTTGCTATAGACAAACCTGCTGACGAAGCCAGCGATTTAAGCTAAGTTAGAATGCAATAGTTTCTGAAGGTGAAGGCCCATGCGCACCCGAGGGCAGAAGTTTGACTTCTAAATCAAATGGAGATGGAATTCACACACTCGCTTGCACAATCCCTTTTTCAAGGGGGCTCTTTCACACATCTCACAGGGCCCGAACCAGGAATCGAACCGAGGACATTCAGATCATGGGGAAGACCATTTGGCCTTTTTGTTTATATTTTTCAAATACTCGAAACGAAAAATAACATCATAGACGAATTAGACATATAATTTAATCATGCTATATTATTTTTTCCAAGAAATATGAATCTCCTTCAAAGTTTTGACTAGTCGTTCACTAATTATGTGTTTTAAATTAAAATAATTCGAAAATGTTAATAAAGAAAGATTAGTAAAAATGAAAAAGATTCGAAATATTAATAAAGATTTGAAATGCGTAAGAGCACTCATTTTAAGAAATGCCAGGCAACATTTGAAAATTTCTAAGGAAACATGGATTTTAAAAAATTTCTTTCCTTTCTAAGACGATTAATCTAGAAGCCCATAGCTTACTTGATATGTTTATTGAATTCTAGTTACAATTGTATTGAACTAGAACATCAATGAATAAAATTTAGTTTTAATTAAAAAGTTTAAATATTCTATAATGATAGGCATACACGGCTTTAAATGGTTAAAACTAAAATTTTCCTACAATGTGATAACATAGTTATAATAAAAATTACGGAGTCTAGACTCAGTTCTAATTCCAGATGGCTTTTTGGCAGATCCCGATTATGATTCGATAATAAGGATTTTAAATTTCGCGTGTGATCGTCTGCATTTTGAGTGCTGTTATTTTTTTCTCCATCTGTGCGATTAATTTATTTACGAATATTTGTGAGGCAGCTGTGAAAATATGCGTCATCTTTCGAATCGTTTTATTTTTGCAAAGAAAATCGTCTCTGCTTAATTGACCTCCAGTTTTTTTTTTTTCACTGTAAACCTTTGAACTTACGTATAATTTTTAAGAATTATATTCCTCAACAAGTTACGTATTTTTTTTTATGGGATCAGATGAGAGAAAACATATTACGTTGAAGATGGGTACATGAAAATGTAATGAAAGGCACTGCCCATTCCATTAGTAGAAGAAGGTAATCACATCATACTCAAGATAAAATAGCATCCCGAATGCATGATTTAGTCAGAATAGAAGCCACACTCGAAAGTCTCGATTTTAACAAATCAGTTTGAAAAAGATATGAATGAATTAATAAATGAATGAATAAAAAAAATTTCAATTGCGTCAGAGTATATTTTAGAAAATGATAGAGTATTTTGTTTCTTACTTTTTCTTATACAGAACATTCAAGATAAATAATTATAATCATCGACAATTTTGATTACTTTCAAAATTTCGAATCTTAAAATAATAATAATAATAAAAAAAAACCCACACACATATTTTAAAAAATTATGTCTGTCTGAACATGACAATTAAAAAACAATTTGAGCGAGACAAATGAAATTTGCTATGAACTATTTACGCCAAATCTATAAATTTCTATCAATCGAAGTTTTTTCATATCAAGTTTGTCTGTCTATCCTTCTGAGTGTAAAGGAATGTAATAGTTACAAAATGCTGAAAGTAAGTTTTATTAAATTTCTCTTACAGTTTTAATATCCTAATTGAAGATATGTATCAACGTTTAAACCAAATCTTCCAACAGGCTGCCTATCTTTATATCTATACATTATTAAGCATATATATACAATAATTCAAAAATGAAATGACTTAGATATTTATTTTCTTTTTGAAATTTTAATTCTATATCAAATCTTAACTTCAATTCGTCGAAAAAGGGCGTTTGATATACATACTCAGGTTTTTCTTCTGTGTTATGGAGCACAGAACTTTCATGCGTGAGAATCTGGAAACAAAAAGTTGTTTCGGCGGTCTGGCATAGGGGTAGAGTGTCTTCCCCGAGATATGGGCAACCCGGGTTCGAGTCTAGCTTCGGACAGGGTTGTTTTCTTCTGTGTTATATCTGCCCAATGTGCCTCTCTGTAAAAAGGAATTGTGCAAGCGTGTGTGGCTCATGAAGTAGTTAAGTCGTACTGTTGGCCCTACTTGGCGCTACTGAAAAAACGAGAGACGCTCACTCGGCTTAAATAGCTGACATATCTGTCAGCGGACTTGTAAAGTGCCATAAGTAACAACAACAAAAGGTTGTATTTTTATATGGCATGTACGTCTTTATCCAAAACATAAAATTTGTAATTAAAAAAAATTTCTCGAAATTTTGAATGATCTCCTCATTTCATCGTTCAAAATTTTTTGATTTTTTAAATTTTGGGTTTTATGAGCACAAAAGTAGGTATTCTTTTCATAAAAACAAAATTCTAACCTACAATAATGCAAATCTTATAAAGATAAGCATAGGATGACAAATTGTTGTGACAAACTTGTAATTTTGCTTCCCAGCACTAATAATGTCATCGTAAGAAAGACTATTTTACGATCAGCCTAGTTGTATACCGAGTGGGTGTTGCGTCAGTGACCTCAGAGATTGGCTACAAACTTGACGACGATTTGGTGACTTGGCGACAAATTTGGAGACTTGGTGACGAATTTAGCTGCAAAATGGATATTGCTGGAAATTTTGAGAATTTTAACGATCTGTTCAATTGAAACGGAGATGCGTCTTGATTGGACAAGAAAGTTCTCGGCCCGCCTCCCGGGAGCCATAAATGGCCAACAGTTTCAAGTTACAGGGTGAAAACCCCTCATACCACAAAGAGAAGGAAACAGTCAATGTAATTGAACTCCATCAAGACCTCAGAACACATTAACCAGGGCTGGAGGTAGCCAATCACGTGTGGAAACTTCTTGAATCTTGCAAGAAATCTGCAAGGTGAAGTCAGTTGAGCCTAAAGTGGAGTTGGAGTAGAAGACAAGTAACGAATCTCAGAGAGGATAGCGAAGCCACGGTGGGGTAACAATGTTGTGTGGAGCTCAAGTGAATGCTAAACTGCTGTGTGTCGAGTCCTGTTGTCTGCAGTGTCGTATCATGTGTGGAGTAGTGAATCGTGTGGTAGTGAGTCGGTAGCTAGAGCGGGAATACAGTGAGAACTTCGGCCGTTTGAACGGTAGAGCGACTATCTGAGGATCCCATCTTCCACTGGATTCTGTCTCTCCGCTTTGTGCGCTATGGTCGATTTTTACTAGTGGACTACTGTTTATCGTAGTGTACCACTGTGTGTTCGTCTCGGATGTCCATATTTGTTGTCTTTTTGTTCGTGTATTCGTGTCAAATAAACATCGTTGTGGTTTTCTATCGAGCCCTGCTGATTGCCTTAACGCCCTACACCTACTACGATTAAAAAACCTTATCGGTAACATTATGATTTATATTAAGCACAAGTTCAACACTCTTTCTTATATTATTTAAATACAAAATTTTGCGTAAAGAAATATTTGTAAAACATTTAGCCGCCTCCTAAGATATTTCAAAATAAAAATCTCCCTCCAATAATTATATTATTTGTTAAAAGGGCAAAATCTTAAGTTTAAGAAATTAAAATAATATTTTTTTCTGATTTAAAATGAATTTTCTGATTTTTATTAACTTGTGAGCAGTGAAAAGTAATGAAACAGAAAAGAAACAAGCTATTTCAAAAACTGTCAAATAAACTTTTATCTTTATCCTTGTTACCGTTATTTATAATCTCAAGAAAACCACACAGAGGTAGTTAATAATTTCAATTTTCACGAAATAAATAAAACAATGCTTTTTAAAATTTTACAAAGTATTATATTTCATCATAATATATTACAAGAACATAGTTAACGCATAAAAATGGAATTATATTCATAACTATATATTTTCATTTGAAGTATAGATTTTTTAATAAAATAATTAGACTAAAAATAAATTATTATTCTCTCTAGACAGTATAATTCGTTTTCTTTCCGAAATAAATTTATTTATATTCAAGAATAGATTGAAAAAAAAGTTAGTTCACAGTTGTTTTAAAACTTAATTGCATAAATTTCTCATAAATTGTAGATTACAGAATTTATATATTGCGATGTATAACATTAATTTCGAAAAGTTTAATATAAAAGTTACACTGTAAAGGAATCATAATGAATAAATTTATAATTTCTTTACACTTCCGGGTTTTTTCCTTTGTTATGAATAACATTTTTGTGACATTTTAAATTAATAAAAGTATATTTTTGTCTCATTTTAATTGAAGATTTATATTATTGCATCTCCAGTATTTGTAAGACTTATAGGAATAGTTTTTTACGAAACTATTTAGCACACTATCTAAAAAAACTGTTGCCCTTCCTCTCCCATACGCAGAAGACGCATAGATGAATAGCCAGATTTTTATTTTCAGTGTCTCCCAAAAGATGTACTTCCTAATATAATAAAAAAAACAGAGCACATATACACTCTATAACAAAAAAATCGACGCACCAAGAAGCAATCATCCGATTGCTTTGAAATTTCGTATGCATGAGTGTTTTGACCAGATATGCAAATGATTGCATTTTGGTGTCCAATGAATGAATAGTTTGATCCCCAGCGCATCAGAACTGCGCATCCAGCAGAGGTATATAAAGAGCAGTTCTTCAAAGGTTGTTAAAACTTTCGGTTTGATTGCGATTTAGATTACCTTTCAACAACTTAAAAAATGCCGCGTCGCAGGGTTCGTGCTCATTACGAGCTACTGTCAGAGTTTGACAGAGGTCGTATCGTTGGATTGAAGGAGGCTGGTTGGGCAAATCGGAGAATCGCTCGTCATTTGAGGCGAAGCGCAGCGCTGCAGTTATTCGAAGGTGCTGGCAAGGTTGGGTGGAAAAGGGCAGAGTTCAGCATCAGGAAGGTAGCGGTCGACATAAGGCCACAACAGATCATGAGAACAGAGTGATTGTCCGATCAGCTGTCACAGCGCCTTCTTCATCTCTATCAACCATCAGACGTTCAACCCAAACACCAGTGTCCACTATAACCATTCATAGACGGTTGAGACAGCGAAATCTACGCTCGCACCGACCGTTGCGCCATCTGCCACTCACACCTGCACACCACCGAGGCAGATTACAGCGTTGCATGGCTCGATCAGGTTGGAATGAAAGCCGACTGGGGACGTATAGTCTTTAGCGACGAATCCCGTTTTCAACTGTGTCCTGACGATCATTGAAGATGTGTTTGGAGACACTCAGGACAGAAGGGGAACCTTGCTTTCACTATTACATGCCACACCGACCCTCAACAAGGCATTATGGTCTGGGGTGTCTTTTCCTTTGATAGCTGTACCCCTTTGGTCGTCATTAGAGGTACCGGTTACTGCCCAGAGATGCGCCGACGACATCCTAAGATCTGTTTTGCTACCGTTCCTTTTGTAGTATCCTCGGCTAGTTTTTCAGAAGGACAATGCCACACCACATATGGCACGTGTTGCTGTGAACTGTCTGCATGCTTGTCAAACTCTTTCTTGGCCTGCCAGATCGCCAGATTTCTCTCCAATCGAGCATGTCTGGGATATGATGTGAAGGCGATTGTTTTTGATTGGAATGTTGATGACCTCGTTCGACAATTGGAGTGAATTTGGCAGGAAATACCGCAGTAGACCATCCGGAAGCTTTATCGGTCCACGCCACGCCGTGTGCAGCTTATAGCTAAGCTTTAGGCGGGTCAACACCTTATTGAACTTGTTACTGTAACTCTGAAATAAATTATTCAATTGTTCTGAGATTTTAATCATATACTATTCTGTACATTGTTTTCCTATCCACCAATTTTCGTTGCAATCGTACAACTCCTTCTTGGTGCGCTGATTTTTTTGTGTATTTATCTTCTCGTATGTGTAGTACAGAGAAAGTATAGTAATCGTCAAAAAATATGTCGTCCAAGCTTACAGAGTTTCGGGTAAAAGCTAATCTTCTAATCTTATATATATGAACATTTATTCAAAGAAAATTTAAAACTAAAAATATGTCAAGGTGCAACATTTCGAGAGACAAACTCTTGTTCCACTTTTTGGGACATCCTGCTTAAAGAATATTATACTTAGTCCAGTATTAGGCGAGAAACATATGTTAAAAGATTAAATAAAAATACAATCATAAAATTACGAAAAAAAAAAGCTGGTACGTATAAATTTACTTTTTTTTTTTTTTTTTTTTAATATTTCAGTTAAATATAACATGCCAAGTTTCAACATCGTTTGATAATCAAATATGAAGAAAAAAAAATTATTTTTTGATATCGCAGTAAAACTTTAAAGTTATTTTATTTTAGTAATTTTGAGGAGGATATTTTTAAAGTTTTATTGATAAAAACATTATGTTATTTTTGATTATTCTTTAATAATAAACCCTTAAATTTAATTTTTAAATTTAATTAACAAGTTTTTAATTAATTTTTTAATTAATTAATTCTTAAAAATAATTTAATGATGTTTTTAATGTTTTAAACAAAGTTATTTTATTTTTTATTCATAAAAATAAATTAATCATTAATTAAATTTTTATAACCTAAGTTACGCAGGCGATATTTTTAGAAGCTTTTAGTATTTAACTAATTAAAGGCATTCTTTTATCACTACAAAAGATACTTAACATCTTATATTTATGCAAAAAAAAAACATTTTATGAATAACGAAATCTTATTTTTTTGTATCTAAAGCAGTCATGTATTGAAAAAACTAAACTCGATAATAGAGAGAGAAAAAATATCTTCTAATATCATTTTATCCCCTTATCCAAGACGAATGAAAGTTCTTTTAAATTGTCTCTCCGCTACTTCTTCCAACTTATGAGTTTCACCAACCGCAATTTCTCGAATTCCATGTCGTTGACCTTTACGTTCATTTTCAATCGGATTAGAGGCAAAATGATTCAGAGAAGTCCCTTTGGAAAATGTTTTTCTTTGAATCTCAAATGAAATTTTGTTTAGAAATTATATTAGTTACAGTTTGTTAGAAAAGTATTTATTGTTTGATTAGATTTTATTTTAGGAGAAGGATAAAATTTGTATATACTTTTATTATTTTTGTCCCAGAGTTGATTAATTACCTTCTCCTATATGAAGTATAGAGAAAGTATAGTAAACGTTAAAAAATTCAAACTCGATATTTTGACGAATCTCCACTTTTTAGACCCCTTTGAGTTTTTTTTTTAACCCCCCCCCATTTTAAAAAAATTTTCGTCTGTCAATGACAAAGGTAACCCAAAAACGGTTTGAGATAACGGATGAAAAGTAGTATACCTGTTTAAAAATCAAATTTGGAGAAACCCCTTTAAATGGAAGTTTGTCCATACGGCTATTTGAATTTAAGTTAGCTCGACAACTATAAATTAAAGAGAATTAGACCGATAAAATTAGACACACACGTTTAACATCTATAGTATAGAGAGTTATCAAATTTTGAATTAAATCCAATAAAGGTTGACTGTCTTTTTATACGTAATTTCAGAATCATGTATACGTGATTAACGGAAAAACGGAGTGACTTAAACACATTAAATTTATTATTTAATTTTGTGACTACACTTGCAGTTTCTTGTCAAAATTTTGTTTCAATCGGTTTTGAAGAATGTGTCTAAAGTGAAAATTCGATTTTCAAATACCATTTATCTCATGCTAGTGATTTTGTAACTTTAAGTGCAGTTTTTATATCAAATTTTTGTTCCAATCTGATGGGAAGAATTTTAGCTTTTTCTGCGATAGAAATACTGCTGTTTAAAAATGAACTTCTCATCATTTTAAAACATAAAAGCAATGTTACTTTAATGATTTTAATGATGCATTTTAATAATTTAATATTTTTGCTAATTTTAAATATATTTTTTTGCTTAAATTCTAACAGTAGATAACATTGTTTCTTTAAAATTCGAATTGTTTTCATAGCTTCATAAAACATTTAATCACGTGATATTCGCGCATTGTTGAAAGTTGGAGGAAAATAATTCCTTTTAAGAATAATGTTATTTATCAAGCAGATAAAAATGTAAAGTTACAATGTGGAGAAATTGTGTTCGCGTACAGATATCTATATTTATAATAAAGCTCCATGTTTGTGTGTTTGACCTACAGCTATTAAATTTTGAATGTGCATACTTTGTATGTCAAGAATGGACAACTCCAAACCCTTTTTCTCAATTATTAATTAGAATTTTAATTAATTAAAAGTTAACCAAAATGTTGGTTATTTTCCTCTATAACTTACAAAAAAATGAGAACACAAAATTGATTTTTACATCATGTTAAAGATCAAAATATAATATTTTAAATGATGCATTTTAACCAATTAATTCAATTTATGTTTTTAATGAATTTTTAAAAAATCTATGCAACTATTACAGATGTGAAAGTTTGGATGGATGGATGGATGGATGATGTCCGTCAATCACGCCAGAACGACTGAAAGAAATTGAATGAAATTTAGCACAGAGATAGATTATAATCTACAGAAAAACATAGACTAATTTTTATTCCGGTTAATTGAGTGGTTAATTTTTTATTAATCAAAAACTAACTTTCCCGTAAAAAAATCTTTTCCTTTCCTCACCGGTAATAAGGCTTCAGTCCCCCCCCCCTCCAAACTAATGAGGTTAGGCGTAACATGTTTTCGACAAGCTATTACAAACGATTTTATTTTCTTAATGTTTGATAGCAATCTAGGATTTTGGTTTAATGACTCTATTCCAAATATCATACGTGTATCCCAAAAAGTTTTCGAGTTATCTGTGTCACATGCAAGAGGACTGGCGGACATTTTATAAGTTTGTATTTTTCGGATTCGGGGAAGCTTAAAACATTGATATTTATTTTTTCGACTCCCCAGTTCGAATTTTTTGAAGATTAAAATATTTACTCTATACTACGTATACAGAAAGTAAAAATGTTCTGGCTAAACTGATATTTTTAAGTATATAGTCTTCAAGGCAAATTGGTGAATTTCTGTTATATTTTGAGCGAAATCTATATACAAGAAATTTATCAGCCAAGTTTGTCAAACTGGGCGTGAAAAAGTTACTAATAAAGCCCATATCCGAAGGGAACAAATTTAGTACGCAGTTTTAACACCTATAGGGCAGTTTCTTTTCATCAAATTTTGAACCACTTCTTTCGGGGGGTGGACCTTCCATCGTATTTTGTATACTTGTAAATGGGATAAATCCAAGGCCTGACTAAGGCAGCGGCATAAGGGGCAGTTGCCCCTCTTCCCCACATCAGAGGGGGCCTGTGTGTGTGACTAATGGCACTTGCCTTGGACAAGCTCCCGCTGATACGATCAGCAGATGATTTAAGCCTAAGAAATGCGTCTCTTTGTTTTACAAGTAGCGCCATCTCGGGCCTAGAGTACGACTTAGCTACACACACGTCACAACTCTTTTTAGGGGGCGGACTTCATTCATGCAAATTCATTCATTCATCTCAGATCGAAATTTAGACCTGGAACAGAGCACGATCACCACTGACCCAGTACCCCTAGTGGTATTACTCTCGAGATGGAGGACTTAGTACGACTTAGCTACACACACGTTTTTAGGGGGCGGACTACATTCATGCAAATTCAATTATTCATCTCAGATCCTAATTTAGACCTCGAAAAGAAATTTGGCTCAAAATTTGATAGATGTTAAGTCTGTGTACCGAATTATATGTATCGTGCTCTCTTCATTTTGTAGCTAATACGAACTTATATTCGAACAACCGGAGAGACAGTTAAACTTTCTCTAAACGGATGTTGCTCAAAATGTGATAGAGATCTAGAAATTTGTTATGAAGTCTATATAGGAAATTTCATTATAGCTCAAATTGTTTTTGTGTTTCCGAATGTCTATTTTCCGAAAATATGTCTATCGAATTCTAGGTTTAATGAGGAAATTAGTCAAAATCTCGAGAGATACTTTCTCTAAATTTTGTATACTAGAAAATGTTGTTGTGCTGTGACTAATGGCACTTGCCGTGGTCAAGCTTCCGCTCATACGATCAGCAGATTTTAAGCCTAAGAAATGCGTCTCTTTGTTTTTACAAGTAGCTCCATCTAGGTCCAAGAGTACGACTTAGCTACACATACGTTTTTAGGGGGCGGACTACATTCATGCAAATTCATTCATTCATCCCAGATCCTAATTTAGACCTCGAAAAGAGAACGATCACCACTGACCCAGTACCCCTAGTGGTATTGCTCTCGACATGGAGGACTTTGCGATCACGAACAGATTTAACGAGCACCAGTCGCCATACACGCGGGGAATCTTTTGGTTGGTGAGCTTCGAACCCGTAATCTAAGGAGTTGGAGTAAGAGTGCAACGCTCTACCAACCAGGCCATCCCGTCCCTAGAGGGGGCCTTCAAGTAGAATAGAAAGTTTATTTTACGTTTCCTTACTGAAGTAGTAAAGTAAAAGAGGACCCCCGAGGAGGTTTTTGTCCGGGCCCCAATTAGGTTAAGTCGGGCCCTTGGTAACTCACACACAAAACAAATAAATGAAATTTGGTAAATAATTTTGGTACTCAAATTGCAGTTTTGGATCAAAGCTTGATTTCAATCGATTGACCAAAATATCTCAAAAGTAAATAGTCTATTTTCTTTTCTGTACTGCGAAGCGCAAAAGGATAAATGTAAGGAACTCATAAAATAATATCCTGACCTTGGTCAAGGTCCATAAATTTTTACGCGGGGAAAAAATAACATATTTATTAAAGAATACGAGGGAAAGTGTCGAAAAGACCAATCCCTCTGCCTGTTATTACAGACAAATCTCGCTTTTTATGTGTTATGTAATGTGTAATAAAAACGAACATAAAATGAATGCTGTTGAGAAAAAGATTGGAACTTTTGATGGATTTGTCTGTGAGGACCACGACCAATCTGATGGATCATACCTTAGGGAAGTTGACGGAGGCAATTTGATCGCCGATGGATTTCTTTTCAAGTTTAGCGTGAAGAAATCCATTTCTAAAAGTTAACTTAGGATTTAATAGTAAAAGATTTCGAATAGACCTCCCTGAAATTCTCTTGAAATTCTATAGACGACTTCAACTGAGTAAGATAAAAATCGAATCCTATTTATTTATTATTTGATTGAATTTTTATTTATTTTGCTTACAATCAAGTCCATAGTAAGATAGTGATATTGTCAAACTAAATATGGTAAAGATTAAAAAGAAATCTTCTATGCGTATTTCAATGTATATATATATAGAACATAATTATTTGAACGGCCCAGAACCACTTGTTCGTGAAAGTCAAATTATATATTTATTCATTTTAATGGTTTTATTGAATGAGTCCCTTTAGTATTGCAAACGATCGAAAAAAACTTTGTTTCGCACTGATTGTTTAAAAAAATATTACATTTCCTGTTTATTTCATTTCACATAATCACGTGCTCAAAATGACATTTTTCTCGGTTTTATTTGCCGTAGTCCTTAATTTATTTTTTTTAAAATCAGAGCTTTTGTAAATGCAATGACAACGCGTTATTAAAAGGTGATTTTTTGAGATTCTCGTGCAGATAATAACATTTTAATTTTTCGGCTACAGAACTTTGTTGAAGCTGAAAACATTATCCCCAAAACCATATCATGTTTTGACATTATAATATTGTCTTAGCTTCGTTATGAAACTTAAATCTTGCAAATCAAAGTACCTTATGCTAATGTCTTACATTTATCCTTCCAACATTGCTAATATTAACTATTTATCCAATTTAAATTTTTTTAGGTTTTAAATAAAAACTTTATTTGCAAGTTTTTTCAACTCATCTGTTCTAAAATTTGAGACATGGGTCTGACTTCATCAAAACTTAATGTCTCATTTTAGTTTAATGTATGCCTTTACGCTAGCCGATCTTCTTGGATTGCTATTCTAGGCGCATATTTGTCTTAAAGCAAAAAATATCTGATGTATATAAAAAAGCTGTTTATTAACTTTTCGAAAAAATATTTTGAGTCTCAAATAATTAAAATGCTGTTATATTCGGTGAATAATTGAGTACAGACTTGCATGCATCAAATTACGCCAGAGTTTAACTGAATAATTTTCTTGAAATTGTTATCTAAACTCATAAAAATGTTGCTGTAGGCCTATTATCCATATAATGAAATATCAGTCAAATACACGTTTTAGAAAGACAATTTTCTTTCATCACGATTGATAATCTCAGATGAATTTTCTTAAATTTGGAAGCCGAATCTTGCGAATTATCTGGCATTTTATAATGAATCTGCCACTTAATAGAATGCTACGAATGTGCCGTTTTTCTTAAAGCAACTTCTATTGAGAAAGACAATTAGTCTAAGAAAATTATGAAAATTTGGTTAATTTAAATATATTTTCAAACGAAATTTGAAACTTCATATCACAGGGTCTTCTCGCCATTCATTAGCAGCATATTATGATTTCATTTTGGAAGTTTAATGATACCCAAAACGACGAACTTTTAACTATCATCACTAGTTTACAAACATTCATAGTTTACACACTAAATAGTATTGAATGAAATTCTAAAATAATTAATCGTCTTTTCGGTTTACATAAACCATTAATAACCAGATTCATTTCATTGCTTTTTGAAGGAAAAGCGAATGGTTCAGATTTCTGAAGAGATTAACATTATCTATTGATTTACCGGACAGCCATCGTAGAGCCAGAAGCCTAAGTGAGAAATATCAGCCCCTGGGGATGCTGTATTTGATGTATTAGCAGTTTAGTTTGCTTATATCAATGTCCCTTTTGAAAGCAACACCAGGTCTATTTTGGGATGTAGTTTTGAATCACGGTCAGATGACGAGGGTGACACCTGAAATGGCACATCCCTTTCCACGCCCCACCAGCGAGAGGAAGTTTGGCCCAGACAGTTTTAACAAGCACCAAACAAGCTTACCTTACGACGTTTCAGTGGAATCGGGTCCCGAACCTGAAACCCTTCGTTTTTGAATCCGAGACCGTGACGTATTGATGTGTTGGAGAGAGGATGCGTGGGGAAATAAAAGAGTTTAGACAATTTGTTGCAGACAGTGGTTAGAAAGTTTTGTGGGAATATCAACATTTCTCCAATTATTCTTCTTAATTTTAAATAAAATAGTAATGTACAAATTAATAAAAGGTTGAACCTTAGAAGGGAAATTTGTACTAGAAGCATTACTGGGAACTTTTTGAACTAAACTTATAACTAAAATATTGCAAATAATGGAAATTCTATGCATTTGGTGAGTTTACACTCGGTCAGTTATAAGTTGCCAAGTAGATGGCGCTTGCGTAGAAATGCTGAAAAATGCAGTTTGGCGATGACAAATAGTTGCCCGGATGGGACAACTACAAGCTGCTGCATTGTATTTTTTTTTTACTGCGCATGCGTTTGTAGAATTTGGTCCTTTTTTGGCTTGAAAAAAGTAATCATTTATTGTAAATTAATTCTGATGTTTTTTGCTCTTAATGCAAGGTTGTGTTCTTTTTATTTTCATTTGATTAGCCACTTTTTTTGTATAGTTATTCAAATTTAGGTATGTTGACCATTTTTTAATTTATTTTACCGTGTTTCTTTGTGTAAATATCTATTATTTTAATGCGATACTCAGTAAAAAAGAAAAATTCAAGGAAGCCATAATGGCAATTTATAGCCAAGTATGAATCTATCTTATTATCTGAATCTATCTTATGAAATTGTGGAACATGAATCAGTACCTATCTGCGCATGCGTTGTCTTGCTGGTCATCTTATAATTGGCTGTCCCAATTCCAGTAGTGACATGTCCCAATTCCAGTAGTAACTGAAATACGATTTTTGGGAATGACTTTCGATCGTAAACTCACTTTCCTTCCTCATATATTGAACTTGCGCAAGAGATGTGAGAAACACATGAATATTTTAAAAGTACTCTCTAAAACATCTTGGGGTGCCGATCGAACTTCCCTACTGCGTATTTATCAATCGGTCCTTCTTTCACGCATGGACTATGGTTGCATGGTGTACGAGTCTGCCCGTCCATCTGTTTTGAGACCTCTCGATACCGCACACCATTCTGCTCTCAGGATCTGTTCTGGTGCTTTCCGCACATCTCCAGTTCAGAGTTTGCATATTATTTGCCACCAGTTGCCGCTTTATTTACGGCGTCAGAAATTATCTACTTTGTTTTATTTTCGTGTACAATCAGTTCCAAACCATCCTATTCATCACATTGCTCTTCCTGAAAACCTTCGAAGAATCTATGACGCCAGACCTTATCATACCCTTCCCTTTTGTGAACGAGTGAAAAATTCCTTGCATGACTCGAACCTTTATAGTGTTATCTTTACACCTCTTGATCACGTTTCCTTTCCTCCTTGGGATATCCCGCATTTTTCCTTTCTGAATCCTTTTTTGAGATTTGATAAATCTTCTACAAATTCTGTTATTTTCCAGCAGCTTTTTCATCATCACCGCAGTCGGTATTCTTCTTTCACACCTGTTTTCACAGATGGATCGAAATCAGATGGATATGTTGGTTGCGCTGTTATAACTCCATCTAGTACACTGAGCTACCGTCTGAACAATTGTTGTTCTGTTTTTACTTCTGAGTTGGTAGCCATCTCCTGCGCTCTTCAAGAAATTTCGCTCTCAACTCAGCGTAATTTTATCATATATACAGACAGTATGAGTTCTTTGGAAGCACTTTCTCATTTTCATAGTCAGATGCATCCAGTCACTATTCAAATTTTGTTAAACTGGCAGTTACTGCAAAACAAAGGCTTAAATATTCTTTTCTGTTGGGTTCCAGGTCATGCGGGTATTTCAGGAAATGAAAGGGCTGACTCTGCAGCTAAATCTGCGTCCACATTCCTAACACAGACACTTCCATATTGTGACGTTAAAAGGTCATTTGTTTGTAGAATTTTTACTACTTGGCAAGAATCATGGGATTTGCAGATCGAGAACAAACTACATTCCAAACAATTGGTTTGTGGCCTGTCCATCCTGTACGAGAGGTTGATGTCAAATTGACTCGCCTCCGTATAGGCCACACTCGCTACACCCATCGTCATCTCATTTTCGGTGAAAGGGTACCAATGTGTACCACTTGTAACATTGCTTTTAGTGTTAAACATATCCTATGTGTATGTCCTGATTTTAATGTTCCTCGTCGTAATTTTTTCCACTCATCTTCTCTTAACTTGCAAGACCTGGTGGGTGAAGCATACCATCCAAACATTTTTAAATTTTTAAAAACAATTGGTTTTTATATATGCATTTAGTGTCTTTTGATGCATCTTTGTTTGATCTTTTAAATGGATTAACTGTATTGTTTTTATTGTATCGATGTTTCCTTAAAAATTTTTTTTCACATTTGTGCTCTCTAATTTTACATTTGTCTATTGATATGGTCTGCTGTTATAATTTAACATGTAGTTGGCTTCATTTTAATTGTCGATCTCAATTTCTTACCATTTGCTTGGCGAAGTATGGCCAAATATGGTTTTTGCGCCAGAAAAAATCACAACCAACCTATAACTGGCTGAGTAGAAATCCTATTTTAGTCTTCAATAATCCTAAAATGAGTGTGTAGAAACTATAAAATACATTGTTTATAAAATAAAACATAAAATATTTTTTTAATCAAATTATCAATTTTATCAATAAATATAAGCATGGATCTTAATGTCTAATTACACGATGTTTACTCGTCAAAATTCAATCTGCATTAATTAAAATCCCGATAATTTAAAACTAGGGTTTTATTGTGGTCTCTCATAAAATATACATTTGGTATCCAACTATGTAGATTTGGTGTCGAATGAAAAAGTAATACATAAATTTTTTTTATTGTACGAAATGGCTCAAAGAGACTTGAAATGTCTCTATCAGAAGAAAAAAAATGCACTTATTGACTTTAGTTTTGGAAAAAACGGTTTATTTATTGAAAGTTTAACACTATTTTTGATATTAAGAAAAATAAAGTAAGTTAAATAAAAAATATTAAAATGAAATCTGCTTTGCATATTTCAATGCATCATATCGGAACATCATTTATTGAACGGCCAAGCACCACGTGCTCGTGCAAGTTAAACTATATTTCCATTCATTTTAATGGTTTCATTGAATGAGTCACTTGAGTATTGTAAACGATCCAAAAAAAAAACTTTGTCTCTCATTTATTGTTTAAAAAAATATCCCATTTTCTATTTATTTCATTTCATATAATCACGTGCTCAAAATGACATTTTTATATGTTTTATTTGCTGTAGTCATTCACTTATTTTTTTAATCAGAGCTTTTGTAGATGCAATGGCAACATGTTATTAAAAGCTGATTTTTTGAGATGCTCGTGCTCGGATTTTTGTTGAAGCCAAAAAATCTTATTCCCAAAACAATATATTCTTATATGATAATAACAGAAAAATTTAATTTTTTTCCTCTTAAATATAGCTCCAACTACATAAAATGTAACACAACATAAGAATAAAAATGAGTTAATAAATAAAAAAAATATGAATGTTTGAAGTTCCCGTTAACTGTTATCTTTTTTTAAATCAAAATTTGTCTATGTTTTGAACTAAAAATGTCTGTAAAATAAGTCTAAATGAAGCTGTTTAATATTCTTCCATCCGTCTCACCCTCAAAGATTTTGAATAAATTCTCACTCAATTTCATAAAATTTTATGGAATTGATTTTGAGATGTGTTTTCCTTGAATAAAATGCATATTTCCTCAGTAAAATATTGATTTTTTCCGAAAATGCGTTTAGATGTTGTACTTGTAAATCAACTCATCCAAATGCACGAGAAATAAATGTAGTTTTCTCATTTTTTTATTAAAAAAATACAGAAATATTGAAAATAAGCTAACTACGGTCAAGTAAGTAGAGAATAACCAAATATTATTTAGATAAACCTCCCATTTTGGATTAAAAACATCTCTGTTTCCTATTTCATTTTTATTTGTTATGTATTTTTGTAACTACTATTAGTTTTATCTTACATATATTGAAAGTCAATTTTAGAGTCTGCGAAGTTTGGACTTAATTCTCAGATCACGATAAAATGTTCAAATTTTTCTGGAAAAACCATTTTTACAACCTAATAGGATACCTTAATTCTATTCATTCTTTTAAAAATGTAATTTTGTTAGTTCGAAAGAATATAAGTATGATATAAAACTGGAGCAAATCATGCCATTTTATTTTATCTTATGATACATCATAAATTTCTAACTTTAATGTTAATAATTTTTAATTTAGTTAAATTTCATTCAATACCAAATGATTTGAAATAAATTATTACTGATTTTTTTTGTTTTTAAACCTAAATATGTCGGCATCGTAATTATTTCAAAAAATTTAAAATCTTATCCAGTCCATTCCACTATCGAAGTAATCAACTACAGCGTTAACCATATCCGTAACCATGTCTTTCTTGCCGCTGATAAATTCTGTAAAAGGAAATCCAGAAAGACTTTAATAGAAAATCATTTTTCGAAAATCATTCAGATTGAAATTCAAAAATGACTAATCAATAGCAATTACTTTAAAGTTCGAATCTCTTATAAAAATACTTTCGAAGTTTTCCAATCGTATCTTTCGCTTGAATCTATCAATTTTTTTTTACTATTAACTAGTGCTAATTTGTAGTAGAATATTCTTCTTTTGATACAAACTTAAATTGTCGTTTTTGTCAAAGCAAAATTTAGTTTCTTCGAGCTGAACTTCTCTTAAAAATCTCATACGTTATAATTTGAAAATTTCATTACATAGAATTTGATTTGGAAGTTATAGTATTTCAATAATTTATTCGTGAACTAGTTTTTTCAAACCTTCATTGAAATTTTATTATTCTGTATTTTTAATTTATTAAGTTATTGTATAAGATGGAAAGATATACATTTAGTAGTACTATTTAAAGCCGCCAATGAAATTAATAACAAATTAAATGCAATTAAAATTTATAAGTAATTGCTATAAAATATCATTAACAAACTCCCAGAAACATGAAATTTTAATTTCTATGTCTGTAAAATATTTTAGGAAGTAATATATTTAAGTTTCAGAATTCCTAGCTTCACATTTAATGCTTTGAAAAAGTGTAAATTATTGCTTTAAATTGGAATTATTAACGATATTAGATATTGTTACGTTTTTAGCGTAGCGGGTTCGGATTGAATGGACTTTATTTGAGGACAGCACACACAAATTTATTTACAGTTATTTACAGGATAATTGACAGAGTAACAAATTCAGATAAATACAATCCAACAATAATCAATCACTTACAGCGTAAATGCAAGTCTGAATGCAAGACAAGTCTACGCAAGTCTAAATGCAAGACAATAAACACAGTTTGCAAAACAGCTATAGTATAGCACAGCAACAGTAAATCACAGCGAGCTCAATAACACAGCGTTAACAGTAAACGCGAACACAGCTCACTAATAACAAGCGAAAATCCACTAGTCCAGCAAAACGCTTCTCTTCCTTGAGAGATCAACTCTCAACTAACTGACTCACTCCGGCTACTCGTCCTTATATAGCCGAAGAAGCGCGGGCACCGAATCTCGGGAAAATTCTCAAAACAACGCGCACAATCTAGCGGCTACTAGACTATTCCTTTCGCCAAACCAATCAAGCTGTCGCGAGGCTCCTCGCCAAACGTCGCCATCTTTGGCGAGTTTTCGTGCCACTAGCCCGCTTGTAACAATATTTACAAACTTTAAAATAGGAAGTGGTTGCAGCAAACGACTGAAGCGGTGCATGTACACTATCTACCGATATGTACCGGTATCCTGGCATAGGGGTAACACATTTTTCTCTTTATCTCAGCCTCCGGTTAAGGCATACTGTTCTTCTGTGTTATATATTTGAGGTGATTGAATGTGCCCCCACCTTCTATAAAAGGGGGCTGTGCAAGCGAATGTGATGAGTATATAGCTAAAGTCGTACTCTTGGCCCTAGTTGGCACTACTTAAAACAAGAGGCACACCCTCGGCTTAAAATCTCTGTCAGTGTTAGTGAGCTTGCTCATGGAAAGTGCCCCATTAGCATCGACAACAATAACCAATAAGTCATAGAATGCCAAGAATAAAACAGATAAACGCAATTTATGCATACTCAATAGTTGTTGGAGCCTCCTCCTGAGGTAATTATAGCGGCCTTAACTCTCCGGAACATGCTTTTCACTAGTGTTTGGATGATGGACGGGGATATTTTTTTTATTAGGCTTGAAGAAGACATACAAGTTCTTTCTCAGATTTTGGATGGTTTCTGCACCCCTTAACTCGTCCGTCCCAGAGTTTTTCTATTAATATTATATTCTATTAATATTTAATATCGTCAGGTATTAAATATTGATAGCTCATCTTTACTCGGTTCACATATCCGAGCTGAAAACATCTAAACCCATTTGACATCCCTTCCGCTTTTCGTGTGCTGTTGCTTTTCTAATTCTAACCTTTTTGCGTAACTTTTTCTTTGGGGTAAAGTGGGATTACTTAATTACCAGGATGTAACATGGAAACTGGATACATAATGTTAGAGTATTTCCAAAATTAGTGAAAAGTTTTGCTTACTCTGAAGTTAGGATAGATACAGTTACTAGCCAAAAGAAGAAAGACAAATAAAAAAAAACCCTTATGAGTTTAGACTCATTTTTTTTTACATTTCACTACTATTTAATGATATTTTGATCAAAATTTTATTCTGAACAGTTTTAGTAGAATAATTCAAAATTAAAGTTTTTTTTTCTGTTCGGAAATTACAAGAATCGTTTAAGAAAAGTTCTTGCTGCTAAAAAAAAGGTTTTTTTCTTTGCAATCCACAAAATAAATCCTTCTTAACTTACGTATAAAAGATATAAGGAATATCAATTGGGTATTGTAGCTTAATCCTAAAATTTACTAAAGAACTCTGAAAGAATAGGTTTATACCCTAAGTGGAAGCGATACAGATTTGATAATATCTTTGGTGTTCGACATCGCCGCCTTTTTGAGGTACGGGGCTTCGCTGAGGATGATGGGGAAGATTTGTGCAATCTCGAGAGATATTTGCGAAGAAATTTACAATAATCTTCTAAATTAGAGAAGTCATTTTTGAACTTGATGTCAGATCTTCGTGGAATGCAAAGTGCCTTTGCATTTGAAATATATCAAAGTGTAGAGTCGTGTAGAAATATCCTGTTTATAGTAACGGATAGTAATTTCCAAAAATTTCCATGAAAATTTACTTAAATTGTATCTTGAGAACAGAACTTCAATAGTACTTGATTAAATGCAGTTTAAGAGACTGACGCTTGAAATTCAATTCGTTTTGTTACGTTCTAAAAGTCAGCGATGAATCCATTTGAATAAAAGGGAATTCGAAAACATTCTAGGTGTAATTAGCATAAATCACGCTGCCGAGAATCTTCCACTGTCCTTTTTCCGACTGGAAAGGTTTAATTTAAAGGAATCTGATTTCCACGAAGCTTTAGCCAAATTGATTACATTTATTCCTTTAAATTAAATTCATTTCCAAATTGAAACACATGAACTATCTTTAGGGCGGAATTTAAGTATAAAAACAAACTATACATTACTGATTGTAAGCATTAATGATGTGTTCTCTATTTATTCAGTAATGTTTAAAATTTCAATTTAAGAATTGAAACATTGAAACTATTGGGTAAGAATTTCATTAGAACTGGTTTTATTCCATCTTCAAATACTTTCTGGTTACCGTAGTTGATATTAGTATTCCGCGATAGATATTTGCAATGAATGTTGCATTTAATTTGAAATAATCACTTTAATAACTTTTATGGAGAGTATTATGTAAAGAACACTATTTACATTACGAAATACAGTTAAGATAAAGCTAATAATTTCCACCAAGCTTTATATTGTTATGAATTTTGTGTAAATTAGATGAAAATATTGTAAATATGCATGAATTATTGTGTAAATATTTGTAAATAGTTTAATTGAATAAAATTAATTGTAATGAAATCGTGCGTCTGAATCGTGAGAAAAGATCGTTCTAAGGGGGTTTACAATAGAAGATAGCCATATTTGACTAATTTGGCGATGTAGGTGCGTTGACGGCTTAGTGAGGTCGATAATAGTTTTTACTACACGCTAAAATGTGTAATAGAAGGTAAGAAATAAAGATTGATTCTTATAGAATGTTGGTGAAATTTCCAGACTTACCTAGAACGAGCGCTCTGTTTCTAAATTTGCCATGCCCACTTTTTTGGAACTCAATTTAGAAGGCGAGGTTTAAGGAGAGGAATCATATGAGTTCGGAGAACAAGTTACATTAGTTGGCTTAGCTTGAGAGAGCGGCTTTTCTTTTTGACCCACGCTCTATAGCTTTGCTGTAAACCCATATTAACGGATTAAATAGAGTTCATTCTCTGTGAATTTGTAGATTGTGTTGCGAATATTCAATTCGCGGTTTGCTGGTCAATAAGGTCTGCATCTTAGCCTAGATTTTGCGTAAGAATGATTTTGCAACTATATCTTTTCACTGATATAATTAAATTTTTGTTTTTCTGTATCATTATTAAGTAAAAGTGCATTGTTAAAGACAAATAATTTATTACAAACGATTTTTTTTCAAATCTTAAGTTTTTTAAAAAAAGGATTAGTTGATTCAGGAATTATTATTAATTTATTTAAATCAAACAGTTTCTATTTAGCCAATCATGTTAGATACCTTTTTGTGTGCTTTATTTTAATTTTTATTAAAGGAAGAACAAAGTTTTGCTATAAGGTTAAATGTCAAATGTCTTAATAAAACTTATTAATCCATCATGGATATTTTAAATGGCACCCTGACAAAAAATCTGTTTTCACAACTTTTCAGAAAATGGAATACATGACATTTCATTGCTTATTATATGAATACATAATCTACTTTTTACCTTGTTGAAAAGGTTTAAATAAACTGATTCCTCAAATCATGTTGTTTAATTAATTTTTTTACATTTTTAGGTACACTTCTCATCTGTCCTTTAAATGCTAATGTATATTTGGAACAATATAGCATCCCTAGTTCTTGAACTATAGTTCTTAAAATATCAAATAAATGACTTGTAATTAATTTGATATCCATAATGGGCTTATTTCCAATTTAAAATATTTTTTTTAATAATTGTACAAAATTTAAATTACTTTAAGTTCCAGAATTAAACTAGCATTTTTCTCCAATGATAATTAATCGGTTTAAATTAACTTAAGATTTTTTCATGAATTATTTATTCGATATTTTTTGGTCATGATTTGTTACTGGATTTGTCGTAAGATATTTTTGCTTAATTCTTATATTTCTTTCGTGTAGCTTACAGTTTTTTTAATTTTTTTTAGAGGAGTGTAGTTTCAAAAAATTATTCCCTTCCTACTTTAATTGTGAATTTTTACGAGGAAAACCGGGGAACTTTTAATAAAAATAGTTATTTAAGAAAAAATCTCGAAAATTTTAAATTATTTAGACACCAAACAGAAAAAAAGACAAAGAACGAGAATATTCAGATTGCTGTTAATGTGCAAGCAAAAAAACTACGTCTTGCATAAATATTGTTTTTAGATAACTTGCGAATATAATTTTACCTGAAATTTTAGTCATTATTTCCTAATGACATCGGACAATGCCTTAATTTGTGTAAATAAGCTGGCTTTTAAGTGTTTGTTTATTAATGGGAAATTTTAAATTAGTATTATTTAAATTTTATTTAATTTTTGTTATTCTAATTTATTCGAAATTAGCAAATTATCATCTTATCTAATCTAATTGTGAATTTTGCTTATATAACAGATTTTATAAAAAATGTTATTTGTGACAAACCATAATATATAATAATAAATTATTTACAATAAATAACATTTGTTTAGGTTTCTTTAAAAATGCATAAAATTTGAAGCATGCCAAAACAATTGCATGTTAAAAGGTAAAAGCTTGTATTTTACTGTCGTTTTTTATATAACCGGGTTAATTAATGAAAATAAAATTTACTCGTCAATATAATTCTTCTTCAAAAATATGGAAATTTTTTACAATTTATCAGTAATTGTTTCGTACTTATTTTTAACTAATACTTCGTGTATTAATATTTGACATTAGCATATATGGTATCACAGAATTTTTGGCCAAGCTTTAAAAGCATGTAAAATACATATAAAGATGCATTTTTTTTGTAATAATATGATAAATGTAAATAAAAAATTTTAAAAAAATTCATCAAATTCTTCAAATAAAAGAGCAGTTTTTTATTTGAATAATATTTTTAGAGCAGACGATATACTAGTGACATAGCTTAAATAAAGAGGAATATTTTGGAAGAAAACGACTGAAAGTTTTGAAATTTTATATAGTTTGCATTATCAAATCGTCTGCCAAAAATACTTTTATTGAATCTGAATGGCATTACGCGAGGTTCAAACGATTCTTGGTTTTTAGAGAATACTTTTACTTGATATAGCAATTTATGGTCTCTGAGAAAGCAAACATGCTTCTTAGGTGAAGACTGGGAATTCTAAAGAAAGAGAGGCGTTAAACCGTACCATGAACACCGCCCACACAGGACAAAACTGCATCACAAAATTTTTCCCATTTACACCTCTAACTCTGAGAGAACAGTCAGTTTATTTCATTTTCGATCCTCAGCATTTCTTGTTATTTCAGCCTACAATTTTTATTTCCGCCCCCTTATTGCTATACAAACAATATTTATTTATATGTATTTTTTCTGTCTTTAAAATTTATGCCAGGAATTTAAGGTCACCTTGTATAATGCATAATCTGCAGAGTTTCAAGATTTCTAAGTTTGAAATCGTAATGAAAATATTTGTATGATGCATCGTTTGTAAACAAGTTTTATGCAGCAGATTGGGTAGGGCTAGTCTGGTTGGTAGGGCGTTGGATTCGCATTCCTTGGATTGCGAGTTCGAGCCCACCAACCGAGTACTCTCCATGTGTGTGGTGGCTGGCACATGTTAAATATGTCATGGTCACAAAGTCCTCCTAGACAAGAGTATTACCACTGGGGATACAGGGTCAGAGGTGATCGTTCTCTGTTCCAGATCTAAATTACGATTTGTGGATGAATGAATGAAGCGCATGAATGATGTCCACCCCGTAAAAAGAGTTTGTGATTTGTGTGAACAAGAAGTAAGACTTCTACCTTAGAGTGCTCAGGGGTCCGTTCACTCAGAAGCTACTGCACTCCCTCCTTCCTTTATAAAGAGGAACACGAGAACAGCAACAAATAACAGATTATATTTGATATGCTGAAAAGGACATTGTAATCCGAGAGGTACATCATTTGTCAGTTTAGAGATCGTGTTTAAATGAATCTTGGGTCTAGTATAGTTCTAATTGTTTATCTATAAAAGTTCTTCAAATTGTAAAATAGAATTTAGCTTGCCATCGTTAAATGAAGTGAATGTTCCTATAAATAAACTTTTCTAAGTCTAGACTTCTCATTTACTGTCGAAAATTGACAGCAGACGCAGATAAATGCTAAGGTAAGTTGGTTTCAATATATATTAAATTTTGCTGGCTTAATGCGTAAATGATGTAGTGATTAGCATTATAATTCATTTGACATTTAAAGATTTCGAATCTTATTACTTAAAACGGTATTTAAATAAATTTAAATTTCTCAGGAGCATACTTGAAGCCCAATTGCAATTACCGTAATTATATTTTTAAGAAGTTTCTACTTACTTTTCTTCACATATGTGCAGAAATTGGAGCCATTTTGTAAACAGACGATTAGAGAATTTGAAAGTGTCCAATGATTTCATTTTTGCCTTTAATTTTTTCAAAAGTTATAAAATCTTCAATTCTAGCGTTGATTTAGCTCTTTTCTCTTGTTTAAAAATTTGTCATAGATGTACATTTTTAATTATGTCATTTTTTTCATTATTGATCTTGAGATCGTAGATAGAATTTAAATTCTGTTTGTGGTTTCTTCAAACCAGTAGTTTGATAAAAAATATGTCACACCAAATGTAGTTTGTAGTAAGCTTTTATTTCCTTGACGAACGTTGAAATGTGGTTACAAAGTAATGCTCAAATATAAAGTTACTTCAATGTTTCTCATTCACACTCATTGACTAATGAATTTTTAAATACAATATGAAACGGTCGAATAACAAGTTCAAAAATTAGCTATCTTACAATGCAATGAATTTACTATAATTATTGTATATCATTTTTTTATTTAATTTGATCGCTTATTAGTGTCCATTATCCTTCTCACAACTTTCTTAGTTTGTGATATTCACGAAAGATATTTAACAATTTTTTTGAAACATTGTCAACTATTTTAGAAATCCCTTCTAAACTCGCAGAATAAATCAGCAGACAACAATGTTGACTCAAGAATAAATGCTTCAATGACAATTTTTAATCGCAGGTGAATTTTAGCCCAAAGTTGACATTTCGCCCAGGTGAAAAAAAATGATTATCTGTGAAATGTCGGCTGTGGCAAATATGGTAGTCAAAATAAACAAGTAAATCGAAAAAAAGAAGACTCTAATTAGCACGGAAATTGCTTTTGAGTATAGTAACATACAGTTATGATATTTTAAGCTGACGATTTCCAAACTTTCACGTTTGTTATTTTAATAATTATAAAAGAAGCAGGTTTAAAAATTTTTTAAACCTGTTTCTTTTGAAAAAGAAATTTAAAAGATAAAATATTAAAAATGATCCATCTTTTCATTTTTCTCCAGATATGTAAAGGTAAAAAAGAGAAAAGAAAAGCCTATTATAATAAAAATGCTATAATATTGAAAAAAAATTCCAAAAATGCCAAATCGAGGTAAAGTTTTATTCAAAAAATATGATTTCCATTTTGATATCGAGATTTCAATTTTCAAAATTAAACAAATGATTTAAAAAATTAAGATACTGGAAAGAAAAAATATGTTGTTCTTCATGGGTCTTAAGATTCTAAGTCAAACACATAATGATATAAATATTACGAAATCTTAAAAATTTATTGTTGAAATTTTGTATTATATATCTAGTACATATATCAGCTTTCAAAATTTAATTAAATATATTAATTGATAATTGGAAATATTGAATCAGTATTCATCATTGATACAACGTACGGGAAGAAAATTTCAACTATAGAATACCAGGAAATGAATATAAAATTGATTACAAAATTTCATCTTTGAAAACATGAAGCAAGATAAGTTAAGTAAAAGTATTTAAAAATATTTCAATCGAAACATCTTCATAAATTTAAACGAGCTGGAATTAGAATGAGAATCTAATTCACATTCGAAAGTCGATTAAAAAAAGCAAAAAATTTATAGCAAATTAATAATACAATTTTTAATCGAACGATATGTAATCACTATACAGCATAAAAAATACTTGTATATTCTTTTTTTATGAAACAAATTCATAAAATTATTTATAATTTTAATAATTACCCCCTCAACTCTTTAGAAGGCCATAGGAAGTATTCTTCACAACAAAATTCTCATTTTTGTATGAAGTTATGCAGGTTGGCATCAGTTCTGATTAATTTTTCAGTCAGATAGAAACTTCGATGTTTCAAATCTTTATTTGAAACAAAATGTTGTGTTTTTATTTATTATTTAATTATTAATTAGCGTAATTAGTTAATTAAATAAATTAAATTTATCTATTAAGTCAAATGAATCATTTTTCTTATGTCCATCTTAGTCTCAAAAATATTTTAAAATACTAAGATTGTAAAAAAACTTTCCTTTCAAAATGTCAGTAAAGTCATAGCCTTTTTTTAACTATAATATTTCATCACACCACGTCTGTTAATATTTCTTCCAGTATTAAAATAAAATTTTACTTCTTTTAAAAACTAATAAAGACATGCTGATAGATTTTTCATAAAATTTATTAATTTTTTTAAGCTAAAGGTTTTTTTAGAAGATATAGCTATATGTTAGTCAATTTCCAGAAATACAAGTCAAAACAAAGTTTCTTTGACGTAACTTTTTCGAGTAATTCTTCCCAAAAAACAAAACAAAACAAATGTGAACACCATATATATATATATATATATATATATATATATATATATCTCATTATTTATATCTATATTTATATACTCCATTACTGTCAATATTAATAATTATTGTTTGAAAGAAGCTATTCCATTTATTATTTTTTGAGGAATTTGGCACTAACAATAAATAGCGTAAGTCATTAAGTAGAAGAAAAAAGATTTGAAGCGAAAAACTTTCATACTTAATTATATGGAAAGCCCCTGAACTTCTAAATGTGGATCTTCTTATATACATTGTACATTTCTACTTTTTTCTAAGCTATCTAAATTGCTTTCTTATGCATTTTTTCTTCTTTTTCTTCTTTAATCAGTTTCAGCGAAGACCAAAAAATGATCCTCGTGGATCAACAGTGAAACCATTTTTGGGCCAGACAAGCCATCTCGATGAAGAAATTTAAGCTGTTTCGTTCGATCAATAACTTATTAAAACTATTTTACTTTTCTTTAAAAAATAAAATACTTCTTTACTGAAGGTTTTATTTCTCTCTAAAAAAAAGAAGTTTTTTAATACATTATTTTAATTTTTATGTTCGAAATTTATAATATGATGGAGTCGTTTATAGTTTACCTGACAACTGTTAAGTGCCTTACATCAATTCAAATTTAAAATCTAGTAATTTTGTAACTTAGAAAAATTCTTCATTGCCGGAAGTAATTATTCACTTGTTTCCTCATATTTTCGTTTTTAATAAAATTCTAGTTCTTTTTTACTTTAGAACGCTTAATACTGATTATTAAATCTCAATAAAGATAAATAATAAATAAAGACTTAATAAATAAGATAATAAAATTTTAAGAATAGTTTAATAGTATAAATAAAAAGTTTTAATAAATAATAAAGATTTAGGAATGCAATAAAGGTTTTTAGTATTAAAGATTTAATACCATTTAAGTAAAATAGTAAAGAATTTTCAATATATTTTTTAAAAATCTGTTCTTGATTTCATTTTATTTAATATCATTTTCTATTTATAATGGAATCGTTCATGTATACTAACATAATTATAACTTCTAATATAATCTATTTTCGACATTAATTATTTTTATTTATATTTAGTAATATTTTAAAAATATTATTTATGAAATTACTTTTCAAATTTGATGAATAAGTTAATAAATAATCTCGTTTGTGTGTTTGGAAAAATACAACTGAAGGAATATATTATAAAATATGATGTAGGCTTAAAATCCTTTTCTAGAATTTTTAAATCAAGTTTTTATTTATTATTTTTAACTTTTCCAGAAACTGATTCAAGAAAAGGTCAAAGAAAAATATTTTTTGTTTGATAATTCTTATTTCCATTTTGTGAGATAAAAGAAAATAAATAAAAAAACTTAATATTTTTAAAAAATTTCAAATGTAATGGCAAAATGCACTAACAGCATAAAGTGTCAGATGATAACCCCACCATCACTTTGTCAGGCACTGAGATTTTGTCAAGGGATTGTGACGTGATTTGTGAAATGGTTTCCTTCAAAACTTCAGTAAATAAAAGATGTTTGCCATTCTTTGTATTTAAGTAAAGTAAACGCATGTATATATTATTTTTTTTTGTTCTAAAATCCATTTATCAATATTTTTTGAAATCAAAATGTTTATCTCAGAAGTTTGCCTCGCCTTTTTCAAAATGATTTTTGTGATGGTTTTTCAAAGGGAGAAGAAGGAATGAACCTCAAACGACTTTTAATTTTGGTTTTAGGTAATAAATTAGAAGATTTGTTAAAGAGAAAACGATAATTATTATTTATAATTTATTACTATAATTTATTTGTAAAACAGTCGTTGATGTATTAAAAAATAAAACAAGTAAAAGATTTTTAATTTAAAAACAATAAAAAATAAAAACAAAACTAAAACAATAAAATCAAAAAAAAAATATATAAAACCAACATCCCAAAAGTGAAAATAAAATAAATAGATAGATAGATAATTAAATAAATAAAGATGAAATATATTGTTATGACTTTCTTTTTTGAGTTTTTAATTTTTATCAAGTTAATTAATTAATTTTTGGATAGATGGAGGATGTAAGTCAATTACGCCAGAACGGCTGAAGGAAATTGGATGACATTTAGCACTGAAATAGATTATAGTCAAGAATAGGACATACGCTTTCATTTATTCTGATTAATCGAGTGGTGGATTTTTTATTAATTAAAAACTGACTTTCCCTCCAAAAATATTCCTTTCCTCATCGCTAAATGAGTAAGACTTCAGTTTTTTCCGTCATTGTAATGAGGTTAAATTTAACATGTTTACGATTGATTATTTTAAATGATTCTGTTTATTTCTTCGGTGTTTAGTTAATGTTCTTAGTGTGAAAGTTAAACATTGTTAATTCATAGATTCTTCGGATTCATTTTGAAGTATATTCGAATTAAAATAAAACAGAATAAAGGATATTAAAAAAATTTAATATGTATCACGTTATTTCAACTAACATAGAAAATTTATGCATTTACGTTGCCCAAACATGTGCAGTGTATTTTGATTTATTTTCAGCGGTCTTAATTTTTTTGGCCAGACATAATTTTTTGATAAGTTATTTATGTTAATTGTAATTATTTAATAACAAGTAACTAAACTAAAAATTTTCTTTGTTGACCTAAGTAGGAATTTTTTTATGGCACTTTCCATGAGAAGCTCGCTGTGGTTGTCAGCGATTTAAGCCTAGTTAACGTCTCTTGTTTGTAGTACCACCAATTAAGGCCAAAAGAACGATTTTTCCTACTCATTTATCACATTCGCTTGCACATTCCCTTTTTACAGGTAGACACTAAATCTGTCTTGGACACAAAGTCCTCCATGTCGAGAGTAATATCACTGGGGGTACTGGGTCAGAGGTGATTGTTCTCGGTTCTGCGGATTAATGAAGGAAATTTATGAATTGAAGTTCGCCCCGTAAAAATGTTTTGTGACATGTATGAATTATAAGCCAGATTTTTACCCTTGGGTTCTCAGTGCTCCATTCCCTCAGAAGCTAATGCACCCCTCCTTCCATTGCAAAGCGAAACTTCAAAACAATAACAACAATTGCAATTATTTAATAAAAAGTAACTAAAATAAAAAAAAATTCATGATTCTTAGTAGGAATTGACAATATTTCTTATATTATTTGTTTTAACAGTCACAATTTAGCTCTGTTTATCTTGTGCAACAACATTTCTGATGGAGACAGTCCAACAGCCTCATAACATTTGTAGCTATTGAAGGTCGCGGTATGAACCTGCGACGTTTGGGCCTGTAGCCGAGTATCATACCGATCGAGCAAAAGGGACGCTTCAGCTTGAAGGATATTATCTGGCTTATAAGACTGACGCTACACATTAATAAAAACGTAAATATCTGGTTCATCCGTCTTGTAAATTTAGAGATATTGTAGCACTTTTTTTTATTTTTCTTGTAAACCACTTAGATATAAAACCGAATGCTTTTATTTTATCTTCCAACAATGGAGAAAAATCACCCGATCGAATATCTGGTGAAACAATAACAGCTATTTCGGCTTTCTATCATAACAAAGAAAATATTGTTGTGAAATATAATTAAAGTTATCATTAAATTTAATTAAATTCAATATTACAGGCACAAAACTAGCATAATTTAAATGATTATTTGTTGAACTTTGAAATGTTATAAAAACTATTTGGGAATATTTTTTGGAAGTTATCGCAGGAAAACTGCAACTTCAACATAACTTTTAAATAATTGATAATTTAAAAAAAATGCAAATTTAAAGTAAACATTACAACCTTCCAAATTATATTTGGGGCAAACTTTTTATGGTTGTAGGTTAAGCTGTCTGCCTGTAGAGCTCCAAAACACACGCACTCACGCACGCACGCACACACACACACACTCACGCATGCACACACATACACAAACACTCTCGCACGCGCACACGCACACACTCACGCACGCACGCGCGCGCGCACACACACATTTTTATTATTACTTTGACGTCTCGTTCCTCTTGTGGTTTTTAACCGCTGTTTTTGTAAGTCTGTTGAACTAAAAAATATATTTTTCTCATTTTAAAATTCAAAATATAAAATATTTTTTTATATTTCAAAGTATTTTTTATGTAAAAAAATATAGTTTATGTATTCAAAAAGGTGAGTATTAAAAGTTTAAAACTAATTGTCCACTTGGACAATCAAATTTCTAGAATCAGGAACTAGAACAACTTTTAAAGTAGGGAGTAAAATTTCCTGACTATTAATCTCGACATATTTCACCATTTTGTTGAGCAGTATTCCATTAGACGAGAAAAGTTCTTTGTTCATTTGGAATTCAATCATAATCCGAAATAGAGTGCATGCACCTCTCGCGAAGGCTAATCGATAAATTCATTATGAAGTCATTATGTCCTGGAATAGTGGATAAAGTTCTGATTCTACGCACTTTTATCCATAAAAGGCTGCAAACCGTTTTAGACTGAACAATAGGAAAGTTTAAGCTTACAATTAGGCCTATTTCTGATGTTTTGTTCTTAAATTATTTTGAAATTTCAATAATTTTTTTAAAAAATTCTTTGTTTATTGTAGAAGGAACATTATTACTAACAAATAATTTTAGAAGTAAAGTAATTTTATTAAATTGTATTACAGTTACTGCTAATGGAATTGTACGTTTATTTGGCAAAAAATGTTAAAAAACAAAATTATATAAAATATAACAAATAAAAAAATGAAACCAACTGTGAATAAATAATATTTTAATAGTAACTTTAGTAATAGCATCTTTAAAATAGTAAATTTTATTTTTTCCTTTGAAATAAGCTGTTGTTTATTATTTTTTATTCCAAATTTATTTATTATTTAATATTTATTTTAATCATACATTTTATTTCAGACGATTTTTTTTGTCTTGAAATTAACACTTAAACTTCCATACATTACGAGTACTAATTTTACATGGTAATTTTATCTATTTGTCTTTGATGCTTATTACTTCTTTTGCAATTTTGAATTAATTTGTTTTTACTGTACAAGAGTTTTGCATAAGAATTTTATGTTAAAAAGGTATTTCTTTTTATTTGTGTAGATATATTTATACCAAAGTACAAGATTTTTCCATTATCATAAAGTTTTAATATTGTAAGAGGTGTCGAAATATATTTTGTTCAAAAAATGACATACAATTTTAACACATTAATAAAGAAAGTGTTTTTCACTTTAATAAGGAAAAAGTTTTCCTACTGTTTGACCGCATATTTCATAAAAAAAACCCTATTAAAGAAGTTTTTCTGTCAATTTAAAAACAAATTACATAAAATGTAATTTGTAAATATAAATATTATATAAAATATTTAAATAATATAAATAATATATATAAAAATATATAAAATAATATATAAAATATAAAAATATATTCTATATATATTCTGAATATAAAAAATATATTCTGATATTAAAAATGAAATAATAAACTATAATTTATTTCGTTTGAGGACTTATTGAATCATATCATAGCAGCAGTTTCAAAGCAAAAATATTCATAAAACATGCGAAAACAAAAAGAAATTTATAATTAAAAGTGTATACTTTACTTCAAGAAAAATTCACAAAATTTTTTCCTGTTAGAGAAAAATCACAAAGTTGAATCTATTCTTAATAATTCGTTTCATAGAACATTGCTGTTATTACATTTATTCTTTTATTCTTTGAATTTGAAGTACATGTTCTATTGTTCTTTTGTTCAATAGTTTGCAATAGTTTTTTTTTAATATTTTAGAAAGCATGGAATAATTTGTAAGCTAAGAAAATGTATTGCAATATGATTTGGGTAATTTCTGATATAATTTAAAATTTCAAAATAATAAGGAGAAGATTTTACATTAAGCAAGGATCAGCAAGTGATTTCGAAAAGAATGTACTGTTCTTACCAACTTTGCATACCTGTGGTTTTTTTTTTCAAATTTCGAAATTCTTTCTTTTTGTCGTTAAAGTCAAGAAACACGTTTTAATGCTTATGTATTTCATAATTTTTAAATTTTCCTCGAAGGAAAAATGAAGGCAATTTACTTCGTAATTTGTATAATTTAATGAGAAATTATTTTCTTTAGTACAATCAAGGAAGTAAAATTAGTTCAAAATATTTTAAACTAATTTAGAGAAGCTTTAAAAAAATACTACCTTTTATTCTAGAAAAGAAAATGTCAAACTGATCTTGATATTTTCAAGGGAAATTCTTAGAGACTTCAAACATTTTTTAATGAATGGTTTGTTTATTTTTGACTGAAGTTTAGAACTTCACCATTAAAGGAACCCACCTTATTTCTTTTTTAAAACAATGATCGAAGCAAAATAAGCGGAAGGAAATACAAAAAATAACAAGCCGAATCAACAAAAATTTCTGCTCGCCAAGTTAAAGAATAATCTAAAAATACTTACTAACTAACTAATTAAAACTTTCAGAAAATGAAAAATGAAAGCAACTGAACTCAAAAGTGATTTCATGATTATAAAATAGATCATACAATATAAAAATATTCTATTATTGAAATATGAAAATAATCCGTCATAGAAATATTCTATTATTGAAACATGAAAATATTCATTATTGAAATAGGAAAATATTCCATCCTTGAAATTTGAAAATACTCTACTATTGAAATTTGAAAATATTCTATTATTGAAATATGAAAAGATTCCAAACTTAAAATATGAAAATATTCTATTGAAAATTGAGAATATTCTATTATTGAAATATAAAAATATTCCATTATTGATATATGAAACAAATTTTTGTAGTTTAAATATGAAAATATTTCCTCCTTGAAATATGGAAACTTTTTACTTTTGTAAATATTCTACTATTGAAATTTGAAAATTTTCTATTATTAAAATACGGAAATAATCTATTATTGAAATTTGAGAACATTCATTATTGAAGTATGAGAATGTTCATTATTGAAATATTAGAATATTCCTTATTGAAATATGAAAAGATTCCATCCTTAAAATATGGAAATATTCTATTATTGAAATTTGAGAATATTCTATTATTGAAATATGAAAATATTCCATTATTGAAATATGGAAATATTTTTGTAGTTTAAATATGAAAATATTTTTTCCTTGAAATGTGGAAATATTCTACTATTGAAATTTGAAAATATTCTCTTATTATTGAGGCATGGAAATATTCTATTATTGAAATATGAAAATATTCATCATTGAAACATGGAAATATTCCATTATTGAAACATGAAAATATTCATAACTGAAATATGAAAATATTCCATCCTTCAAATAGGAAAATATTCTACTATTGAAACTAGAAAATATATTATTGAAATTGGAAAATATTCTATAATTGAAATTAGAAAAGATTCTATTATTGAAATATGGAAATATTCCGCAATCAAAATAAGAATATTTTTATAACGGAATATATATTTCTTTAAAGATTTCCTTATTGAAATAGAAAAATATATAATAAACTATTGTCGACATTCTTAACACTGAAATCTTGTTGAATATCGAAAGCATTGCATTTGAAAGTCAACATGAGAGTAATTTATATTCATTAACTGTGATTCATTTTGAAAACTCCATATTTTGACTTTAAATTCAATATTTTAAAAATAAGAACTAACAAATATGAGTTTATAATTTTTTAAAAATATTTATACATTAAATAATAACCCAGTAATCTTTTGATGAACCGCATAGTACTCTTCTGACGGCTATACTTAGAAAAAAAAATAACAGCTGACGTAATTTTTTCAAAGATTAGCGTTGCATTTAATTAAAACGTAATAATATTAATGATCGTAAATATTTTCTTTTTTCATCATAGCAGAAAAAATTTGTTTTTAATATCAGAAAAGGAGACGCTTATTAAATATTTACATTTTTATTAAGTAAATATTTTACTGGATTTGTTCATAAAAATTCTACACCGATGAGATGAATACATTTTAACGAGCATACATATTTATGAACCAAGTTCCTTTTACACGGTGGATGACCTCATAAAAAATACTTTTTTTTCATTTCCAAACTCTTGCAGCTATTAAATAAAAATTTAATGCAAGAGACGATGTCAAAAAACTTTTTACTACCTTAAACATCTTACCTCAAAGACCGAAGTAATCGAATATCAATTATTTTATATAGTTTATTGGATGTCGCTAATATTATTTTCTATAAATAATAATGTGCACTAGTAGTCTATGAATAGATATAGAGCTTAAAATATTCTTCGATGTTATATAGAGAAATTGAAATTTAATCTGAAAATGAGAATTAATTATTGAAGGTTCAGTTATTATTTACTTTGTTTTGCTTTCTGAATTTCAAGGCTTTGAATTAAAAATTAAACTGTCACATTTGGTGACCAGCTGTTCTTCCACCATGTTAATAGTATTAGTTTAGTTTTATAAAATTATTTTTATGAATAATACTGTAAGGAATTTTTTGTAACTAGATGTAAATAGTTTAATTATACAAAAAATATAAATAATGCCTCAGCAAGAAAAGACTATTCTAAGTGAAGATCACCATATCTGATGAACTTTGCGATGTAGGTGTGTTGACTATATAATGAGGTCATTAACGTTTTTTACTGTACTCTAAAATGTGCAGTGGTAGCTAAGGAATAAAGATTTGCTCCTTGGGAATGTTGGTGTAATTTCCACATCTGCCTTGAGTGACCGTGCTGTTTATGCGTTTGCACCTCCCAATTTAAGGTAACGCTATACAAGGAGAGGCATGGGAGGAGCAGTGAATCAGTTCAAAGTGAGAGACAGAGAGCTGAGTTAATTGGCTTGGCTTGAGAGAGCATTTTTTCTTTTTTTGGCGTGCGTTCTAACAAGAGCTTTGCAAATACTCGTTATTAGCGGATTGAAAAGTGTTAATTTGTTGTTTATTTGCAATTTGTGTTGTGTGTATTTAATACACGTTTCGTTGACAATAAAGGCTGCATCTTCGTATCGTTCTTGAGAGATTTTCGTAATAATATCATTGGAACAAATGAAATTATTAATTAAAACTATACTTGCGCAATATATGTATAGTATTCTGATTGTTTGTTTTTATAATGGAAATATATTACGAAATATCTGACCGATTTGTTTTAAATATCACGGGACAAGAATCATTTTTAAAGTAGCCTTTAAACTGAGATTTGCTCTCTGAATTTCGTTTGTTTGCAGAAAGCCCATGTGTTTATCTTAATCTTAATGATGTTTTGTTTTAATACGTCACCTAAATAACGTTTGTCCTTCTATAGAATATTTTTATGCTTTTAGTTTGTAATATTTTTGGTTTCATTTCTTTTAAAACTACGGTATTTATATTTCTTTTATCTATATAAATCTTGAATATTTAATGATTTCTTAAGTACATATATATTGTAAAATAGCATATGTTTATTTTAATTATAAAAAGAAAGTACGGAAAAAGGGAAACTCTTTAAACTATAAATAATCAGTAAATCATAATATATATTTCTTTTTAAACTATAAATCATTTTTTTTGTAGAGACCGTAAATGTATCAGAAAATACTTTTGAAAATATAATGCTGACAAGCTAGCATTCAATATGTAAATTGTCATATCACGTTATAATTTACTTGATTGACATTTTTCAATCATACTTCTTTTTTTCATGATTTTTTTCTTGAATTTGGTTCTTATACCTCTTATAATAGCTTATACGTTCAATTTTCTACTCTTTGTACTGTTAATTCTTGGATTCGAAAACCCTCTGCCTTCTTATGCATGCATTAGGAGGAGTTTATTTAGTAAAAAAGAGGAGGGAGGAAAAAGGAAGATGAGGGGATGTTTACATTTAGCAATAGGTTGAACTCATATTATATCGAAATTAGCACACTTAATAATCATTGATCTTTCTACCTATCACCCATTGTTTTAGTGGAATCGTCGTGACGTATTAAGCTCGGGATTTTGAAATGATCAGTAATTTCGAATATTTAGACATTAGCCATATAGCACTGCAGTGTTTTTAATAGTGAAAGAAGTTATAAGCGAGCAATTTTTGGCACTATATTTGACATTTTCTACTTGATATGCAATTAGTTGACGTAAAACCTTTTAATACATTAATTATACGAAAAGTTTAATTTCCTGTCATATTAAAGTTAAGTAGGTAATTTGACTTAATAAAACTTGTTTTATACAATGAGATTTTTAAATATTTTTCACTTCTTACTATTAGTTCGTAAAATCTTCCTATATTTATTTATATATCTTGTTCAAATTTCCAATCGGTAACAAAATACTTTTTATTCATCCACTCAAGTTTAAATATATTTCTTTAAAACTTGTAGTGGATGACACTCGATTTTAACGTAGTTTTTTCAAATATTAATTCATTAATTAAAATCAATTAATTTTTAATACTTTAAATTGAGTTTTAGTAATTTGAAATGAATAATGAAATAAACCAACAGTAGCTCGAATGGTAAAATGCGAGGATTAGAGTACTTTTCAAGCAAGGGTGAAGAATGCGAGTTGGATTCTTGCAAAAATCAATCACTTTTTGATAAATGATTTATATTAATTGCAATTATTTAATTAAAAGTAACTGAAATAAAATTTTTCGTTGTTAACTTAAGTAGGAATTGACTTACATTTTGTTAAATATTACTTATTCTAAAACTGATTTCTAAACTTTTTACTCAGAATTCCTATTCTGTTCTGGAATATAAATTCTGAAATAAATATTTAAGATATTCATGAATATCTGAAGGATAAAAAGGATTCACTTGAGCCCTTTGATAACAGTAAAGCCTTCGTTAGTTAAAATGCGAAACGTTGCATCGTGTTCTTATTGGTTATGCCAATATTGATGCAAATAGTATCAAATATTTCAATGAAATATATTTTATTTCAAGGCATTACGGATTTTTGCGATATAAAAAAATACAAACAGCTTTATTCCAAACATAATTTAATTTTATTTAAATATTTTCGAATATCGCTCCAGTAACATGTTTAAATTTTAGAGGATACTTTTACCTTTTATTAGTTATTTCTCTGCTTTGGATATCGCTTTAATATTTTCCGAGTTATTTCAGAATTCATATCTTTCAGCGAACTACTTTTTTTCAAAGGATCGTGGAATGAAATTTGCATCCGTATGGTGGATGCATGGTGTTGTGAAATATATATAACATCTGAGAAGTGAGATAACGTTGTTTTACTTTGGTAGCCAAATGTTTTAGATGTAAAAAATCTGTGAAAAATTGAAGTATATTTACTTTTTATAATGTAATTTTTTTGTAAACTTAATATATTTTAAATTTTTTAACTCATAAAACCTTTTTTTGTTTACCGAAATTATTAATTAGAATTAACTCTATAGTCTTCCAAAATCACAGTCGAGAAAATACTTAACTATTTGAAGGTTTTTCATTTATTTATTTCTTGTTTCTTATTTTTTTTTTATAAATGAGTATTAAAAGATGTTTGAAGCAGACAAATTATTTAATTTGTTTTATGATTAACCCGATAGTTTGAATAGAGGAACGAATCTCAAAATTAAGTCGGATGTTATATTAAAAAATTCTCTTTTGATGTGAATACGTCTTTAAATTTGCTACCATACCGTGGCAATCCAAAAAAACCTAGTGATATCAAAATCGGGGGAAACAGTTTGGTGTTGCAGTTTCGAATCTATCCACTACTCCAAAATTAAATTAAACAACTGGATAGTAAAAAGATCAGAGAATTCTTTAAGATAAACGAGAACAGTGACGCAGTATCGAGATTTATAATTAGAATAACTTTGAACTCGGAAAAGCTACGATGCTCGTTTAAGTTTTAATCGTCAGATGTCCTCAAAATCTATCCACTGTATATAAAACATTAGTTTAAAGTAATGACAGTGAATATAATAAGGTGTTAGAATAAAAAGATATTGCCAAAAATATATAATGCCGGTATATACACGTCGAAAAACCGAAACCAAATTCAGAGATCGTATATGGTTGGAAAGTGCTTCTCATGAACAATTGAATGGTAATAATAAAACCTAAAATTATACCCTTTTACGGGCCTGATCTTATTACACCAGTTATGATATACAGGAGACTTTAATGCTGATGTCTCACAAAACCGCTGATTGCCCGACTTCATGCTCAGGGAGTTCAATTGGTCTCATATTGAAACTTTAGGTAATGCCTGTATTGATTTAACGTTTATCAGAAATATCGATGCATCTTGTATGCCATTTGTGTCGTACTTTTCGTATCAAAGATCTGTAATTGTTAATGTTATATTGCAACATAATAATTATTTGTTTCCTTGTTTTTATCTTAAATAAATAAATAAATATATTTTATTTTAAAAAAATATAACCCGTTACATAAACGTATTCACGTACAACACACGACCGTGTCCATGACACAGCCACACCATGTTTTTTTCTCTTATTTATACATACATATATATTTGAACCAGCTTTTCAGTATTTTTTTAAACTTTAATTTGATTTTAGTATTTAAGGGAAATCAGTTTTGATAACTCTTATAAAATTTTTACTATAAACTGAATTTACTTCCTTCTTTAATCTAAATTATTTTAGGTATAAGTTTCAATTACAATTTAATTAAACTAAATATATTTTAGGTATAAATTTCAATTTCAAGCTTTGGAAATGCTTTTATAATTTAAAAAATAGTTCTGATAAAACATCGTATATGATATATTTCCAAACCACTTGTATAGAAAGCATATGAAACTGTATTCTAAAATCATATCTTCCCTTTACCTTGAGATTAACTATCGTGCATGTTGTCCTCGTTATCTGTTCTTTTAAAAATGTATTCACTCGTATGGTAACAGTATAATTATTTTGTGTACATTCTGGATTTTTTTGTCTTGCATTATTTATTCAATTACTACAATTAGTTCCCACGCTTTCTATATATATCTAATTCGAATTTTCAATAGTTAATCAAATACTTTTTATTCATCCACTCAAGTTCAAATACATATTTTAAAACTCGTAGTGGATGACATTTGAAGTTCATACAGTATTTTCAAATATTAATTCATTAATTCATTTAAATTTATTTTTAATACTTTAAATTGAGTTTTAGCAGTTTGTAATAGAGATTAAAAGCAACAGGCAGTAGTTCAATCGGTATAATGCGAGGATTTAAAGTTCTTGCGAAAATCAATCATTTTATGATGAATTATTTATATTGATTGTAACTATTTAATAAAAAGTAACTAAAATAAATTTTTTCTTTGTTGACCTAAGTAAGAATTGGACTTTGATTTTTTTTATATTACTTGTTTTAAATGGAGATTCATCTTCTGTTGGAATCTGGATAAGTTTTAACTTTTCCCTTAAACTATTGATGAAAACATTAACTTTTGATCACTTAGAAGATATTAGAAAAAACTTAACCATTCAACAAATATATGAAAAATATCATTATTTTTGTCTATAAAGGTATATTGATACCTAAATAATTACTATATTTTACCACGATGTTTTTTTATTTTTTATTTTTTTTCCACAACTATACATTTTTGAACATCGCATTCTTTGCTTGTTATTATTTTCTGGTACGCGAAGTATAGAGAAAAAAATGTAACTAACAAGAAATTTAATGTCGAGGTTTTTCCGAATCTTCATGTTTTAGCACTTTCTGAGTTTTAAAAACACATTTTTGTGAAATATAAGCCCGTCTGTCTCTGACAAAGATAGCTCAAATTTTTATGACGTATGCAGTTTTTAAGAACCATTGTTTATTATCAAATTTTCGTTACAATCGGTATGGAAAAATGTGCCTTAAACAAAAAATATTTTCGGAATCTATTTACCGCATACCGGGTGCTTATTTCCAACGATCAAAAAATAAGTTTAGTACCAAAAGCTAACATTTCGAAACTTTGTTACGCCAATGTGTTGTGAAAGGTGTTTTCACCTTTGGATAACACTTTTATTACAGAGTAAGCAAGAAAACTTTGAAAAGATCATTCCAGCTGCTTCTTATAAGAATATTTTCAGCATTCTTTCCTGAAATTGGTAAAGACTTTATAATTTTAATCTAAGATTTAAATGCTTTAGAAAATAGGACAAGAAAATCATTGCTTCATTGAAAGTATGGAGATAATCGAAACAACATCCATTAACAAAATTTCCAGTGATTTTTAAGGATATTGTGTCAATTAAGTCAAACTGCTGCCCTCTATTTGCTTAAATAATTCTCATCTTGTAATGGAATGATTCCCATGAAATTCGGAAAATTCCAGCTCCATACTTTAATCATTTCCTCTCCTTGCCAGTTTGTTTGTCAATGAAGCTCATGCTAATAAAACTTGCAGTGTTTAGTACATAATATACAAGGTGTTTTCAAAAAAGGAATAAACCTTTATTTTCTTAAATATTAGAAAATAAAATTAGATACGTGTTTTCAATTACAAAATTTCACTGTATAAAGTAAGTGATAGTTTGAAAATACTTTTGATTCTGTAAAGATTAATATTAAAAGATTTTAGAAACGAAATTTTTATTGTTGCTGTTTCTTATGACACTTGCCATGGACAAGCTCGCTGAGGTCGACAGTGATTTAAGCCTGATCAGCGCCTCTTGTTTTGTAGTAGCGCCTACTAGGACCAAGAGTACGATTTTTACTACTCACTCATCACATGCGCTTGCACAGCCCCTTTTCAAAGGAGGTTACATTCACACACCTCACAGATAAAACACAGAAGAATAACTATGCCCGAACTGGGACTGGAAATCGGGACGCCGTGATCACAGGGAAGGCGAGCTGCCCATATGCCAGGACACCGGCCGAAATTTTTATGCATCTATCCTGGAGAAAAAGTCTAATTAACAATCATTTTTCTTCATTTATTATCACTATATTAATCCCACATCAACAGTCAATCACAAACAACACTCAAGGACACCTTAATAGTCTAGAACGAATTGCTAACAGATCCTTTGCTTTTTTAGAAGGAATGCAAGGTGCTGTTGCTGCTATGCCCATACTAGGAATTTTATATAATACATCTCGATCCGTAAATTTCCTTGTACGTATCAGTAGCTCCAATATTCTTTCTATAGGCAACTTTTAGTACTAACTTTCTTTCTGCGAAATCGTTCATTCATTTTAGCTATGGATGTCGCCAAAAAGAAAAAAAATATATTTTATGGCCACTCTGTATATTAACAAATACACAAATGTTGTCATTCTTGAAGTTATATTTTTGTTTCTCATGGTATCTGGATTTCACCAAGCTATTGAAAACAATAGAATAAACTATCAAAGAATTCTCCTATGTGTATGAATTGTTTAAAAAAACAGGTAAAAATTCTTCCTTCTAAATATGCAACTTCTTAGTTGAAGAATTGCCCACCATTTTTCTTTTGAGGAAAACAAAAAATAACCGACCAAATTTTTTTAGTCTGCCTAGAAGAAGCAATTTTTCATGCATATTTGTCAAGATTTACACATTTATACACAGTTTAAACCCTTAGGAACTGAGATTCTGTAGTCAGACTTTCTATGATGGATGAGGTCTGTTTTTTTGTTCTTCTCTTAATCTTGCTAGATAGGTGATCTCGCAGTCTAGCAGGGGTAGTGGATCAAATACGAATCAATTACATAGGAGCCGTTTGGCACGGACGCAGAAAAACAAAGTATATTTGATATAAGCGAGACGGGTGTCCGAATCAATACGTTGAGGTTTAGCAATATCCTCTTTTGGAAAAGAAAAACAATTTATTTCCTTTCTGTTCCTATCAAAGTTTGCGAAAATACTGATTATTAAAAGAATGAAAAAAACTACCATGGATAAACCGGACAGGTTAAGTTCCTTATTCAGAATTTAGAAAATTTGTTAACAAAAAAAAAGTTATAAAATATTTATGGATTATTATATTATAAATTAGTCATGGATTTTATTTGATACATAGTAGAAATAATTACCGTACAATCATCCAGATAATGTTACGAAAAATTCTCACCCAAGAACGATACGAAGATGCAGACTTTATTGTCTAGGAAAACGTGCATTAAATATACGCAACACAAGCTACAAACTCACAGCGAATTAACTCTACTTAATTTGCTAATTTTAAATAACTGTGAAGTTATAGATCGCACTTCAAATAGAGAAAAGGCGCTCTCTCAAGCTAAGCCAACCAACGTATCTGGTTATAAGAACTGAACTCGCCCATCTTTTAAGGCGCGCCTTAATAGTGGGTTACTAAAGTGGGCGGGGTGACAGTGGAAAGCTCTAGCCTGTCCTAGAGAAATCTGGACATTTTTTTACTATTCTATAAGAATAAATCTTTATTTCTTAGCTTCTACTACACATTTTAGCGTGTAGTAAAAACTGTTTGCGACCTCATTATGTTGCTAACATACCTACATCACCAAGTTAGTCAAATACGGCGATCGTTTGTTGTAAATCCTCCTACAACGATCATTTTTTGCTGACGCTCAATTCCATTTTGAATTTTATACAATTAAAATATTTACAAATATTTACAATATTTACACAACAATTCTGAAATATTTACAGTATTTGCATCTAATTTGCACAAAATTCATAACAATATAAAATAATAATAAAAATAAATTAATAATAAATTTACTCAATTTTGCAGGTATTTTTATATTATTAAAGAAGAATGTGCAACAACAACTGCTCTATTAGCGATAGAACATTCAATGTTAAGCTATCAAATTTGGTATAGGCCATATTTTAGAAATGGTCAGCTACGAACGATTACATTTTAAAATATTTATTTATAATTTTAATGAATTAAAAATTATACAATATTTTTCTGAAATATTAAAGGACAAAAATTTTTAACCTCAAATTACCTTCAAAAGTTTTTACATTAGATTTTTAACTTTTCTTACAATAGAAAAAATATATCTTCAATGATATGAATATAATTGACAAACATTATTTTTGATTATTTTTAAGAAATTTAATCAAAACTCTTTTTGTAAAATATGCTTAAAAGTTTTCTTTAATTTTTAAATAATTAAAATCCTTTTCTTGCCTTCATAAATTATAAACCTTTTGACTAATTCTTGTTTACTTTGAATGTTAATCAAAATTTTGAAAATACCAATCTCACGTATACAAAATAGTCTTCCAAAATTATTTTTGCCATATTTTTTATTTCTATATTCAAAAGCTCTCTTAAAAACAGAAAATAATATGTCTTTATTATTATTATTACTACTACTTCAGGCAATAAAGCGTAGATTGTAGATAAATAAACTATTTCTAATCTTTTTATTTGAGAGTAACGATAAGACCAGTTCATTTTTTTTTCAGGTTTCAAATTGACTGAAATTCCTAGGTTAGTAAATATTTGTTATCGTAAAGACAGTGATAAATATCGTCTTTTACTTAAATTTCAAATGCCTGCATCAAATCAGTATAAAGAACATGATACTATTCTCAAAACAAATAAACCTCTAAAGTCTAAGCAAACAAGATTTTATATCTTTTGAGAATTATTGTACATCTTAAGTTATTCAATTTGCATCTTATAAGTTGCATTTAAAGAAATTTCTTCTCATTCAAAACGTTTCTTGCAAAAATTAGATTATACTCTTAACAAAAAAGTTTCTTTGGAATACGAATCGAAGCCATCTTTATCTTGGATCTAACTTCTCTGTTCTGTTACAAACTTTTACTGCAAGATGTAGAAGTTGGATACAGTTCTTTGATAACAGTGGACAGGTAAGAAAGAAAAAAAAAATGGAATACTCTAGCGAAAAAGGAGATTTGAAATATATTCGTAAAATGTGTAAATCACTTCTAATCTTAATCTTGTCTGTAATATATAGAGACATTTTATTTAAAGTGATAAGAAACTTGCGTTAGATTATTTAAATTTCCATCAACTACATTAAAGAGAAAGACTGACTATCTAAATTTTTTATGCTAAAAATTTGCATACTCTTATCCTTACAGTTTAGCTTTACTAGCCATTTTGTTGACAAAGAAAAATCGCTTTCAACTAAAAAACAAAACCAAAACTGATTATCAGTTTCAGACATACATAAAGAAAAAACATTTAGGATGGTATTTAAATAATAACATAGTGATCATAAAATACTTATGACATTAATTTATTTTGCTTAAAATTGTTTAGAAATTTTATTGATATTTTCTTTTATCTTTCTAAAATGAATATTCAGACATAAGACATTACTTTCGAATGATAATCGGTCTGGGTATTTCTTTAAGATGTCTTTACATTTAATGTGCCATTAGTCAAGCAAATGTCTTGCCTAACGGCACGTGATATCAGAAGATTGATTTTAAATACAATTTAATATCACTGATAAAAACGAAGTGGAAGATATTAAATGTATTTATAGACCTCTTTATATATAAAAGCCTTACCTCACACTGATATCGCTATTATTACATATCACCAAATGCCAACAGTTAAATGTAAATAAACTGCTTTATCGAACATTCTTGCTATTGCATGAAGTTTAATGTTTCGATATTTAATAAAGCGGCAAAATATTCTTACAAATGCTTCTGAAAGAGTAAAAGCTCTATATTTAATCAGAAGAAAAAAGATATAAAATAACAATAATAATAAAAAAAAACCTATAAAAACAAACATCGGGTGTGAAAATAGGCTTAACTAGGCCTAATTTTGCTTTGTCTTAGCAATAGAAATTGACTGTATTTTTTGAAAACAATTATGACTCAAAAATGTACAAAAATTCTTTTAATGTCACCTATCAATTTTTTTCCCTTAAAAAATATTTTTTTAAATTTTAATTCATATAAAATTTGTAACAATGTTTTTAATGTCATCATTCAATTCAAATTCCTCTAACAAAACAATGAATTGTATTGCTTTTGCCAATATTAAAACTAGAAGTAAAAAAATTACGTTCTTTAAACAATAACTCTAAAATACAATTTTATCATTTGCTTTTATTTCCAAGTATGAATACTTATAATAAATTTTAAAAGTGCTTTTTTGATTAATATTAAAAGAATATTTCAACCCTGCAATGAACAAGATTTGTTACTTAATCATGGAATTTTCTTCCTTCAACTGAAAGAAAAAAATCCGAAAATTGTCTATTATCAGCACTGGTTATGCTCTGAATACGAAAGTGAAATTTCTGAACCGTAAAAGATTGTGTGCAACTAAAATTTTTTAGTTACAATTTTTACTATTACCAGTCAGTTATATTTTAAATAGCACTATATGGCATAGATATCGATTCTATTAGGAAAATGCATACCCATAACACAAAGGGCGATTATAATCTAATGAAATAATATCCTTTTATTGCCCTTGTTTCTCTGAGGATAAAAGTGATTCTTTTAAGAAATAGTGTTAGCTTATTCGTTTTTTATTTTTCTCATCTATAGAATCATCTCAGTTTTTGGACTTTTCATTAGATAGGCAAAAATTAGTCGCTTATGCCAGGTTTACATTTGGCCAGTTATAAGACGTCAAGTAGGCTGCGCATGCGTAGAAAGACTGAAAAATGCCTAATTGTCCCGACGGGACAACTACAGGTCGCTATATTGTATTTTTTATTTATTCCGAATGAGTTAGTAGATTTTTTTTACTTGACAATATTGATCACTTTTTGCAGAATCTTTTGCACTTTTTTTCTTTTTAAGGATTAATTTTTTTTGTTTTACTTGCCACTTTTGTATAATTTTCCTAATTTTGACATGTTGACATTTTTATTTTATTTTACCTTGCTTATTTGTATTAGGATCCTTCGTTTTAATACAATACGCATCGAAAAAATAAATAGATATTTCCAAAAAAGCAATATACAGTTAAACATGGAATTCTTGAATCTCTCTTATTAAGTTATGGCAGACATAAATCAATCCCTTTCTACATATGCGCTTCTTGCTATCTTATAACTGGTCTAGTGTAAACCTGGCATTACTTCATACGAAAATACCGAAGAATAAACTCAAATTCATAAATAAATTTATGAGTTTTTCCCCTTTTTTTTCTCAACAGTGATAATGTTGTATATTTTAAAACTTTAAACATAAGAAGGTTTCGATTAAAATCCACTTTTAATAAAACACGATAAAAATGAAGTTATTTGGCCGAAATTTTCTATATAGCAATCGAAACTCCTAAAAGTAGAAAGAAAAACAGAGTTTTCTCTAATTTCGTTAAAACGGTTTTCTTGTAAACTATAAAAAGAAGAAAAAATCAGCATTACACACGTTGTCATAGTTGCCATAAAGAATTCTTTAGCTGTGCCAACCTCCACCAGTTTTTAAAAGATAAACATATTTTCGAACCTGCTAAGTTCAAAAACATATTTTTACACTACCTCACGTAACACACATTGTGCTGTTTTCACTTTGCATCCAAGGAAAATTTAACCGTGATTGTTTTCAGCTCTGTTATCTTTCAATACGGAAATTCTAAGGTGGCAATGAGTGTATGAAAAATAAATGGAATTTGATAAAAAATTGTTACACAATATTCTCTTTTTTTAATTAAATTTCTACTGTTAATTCACACTCTCCATATATATAACTTGTTCAAATCTTCAATTGTTAATAAAATACATTTTATTCATCTACTCGAGTTCAAATACATTTTTTAAAATTTGTAGCAGATGACACTCGATGTTAATACAGTTTTTTCAAATATTTATTCTTTCATTAAATTTAATTACTTTTTAATACTTTAAATTGAGTTTTGGCAGTTTGTAATGAAAATTGAAATCAACAAAGAGTAGCTCAATCGATAAAACGCGAGGAGTTTTGGTATTTTGGTTCAATTCTTGCGAAAATCAGTCATTTTTTTGATAGATTAATTATATTAATTATAATTATTTAATAGCTTTGGTGATGTCTGGATCTTGTCAGATAGCCGCAGTGCGCTTCAACATCTTAAAAATCGACTAAATGCCTGAGACCGTACAAGTATTTCGATACACAATAAGCTCAAGACCATCTCTCAACATCATCAAATACATCTTCACTAGTTGCTATCATATGCAGACATCCACGGCAACGAAATGGCAGATAAACTGGCCGAAGAGGGCTGCTTCGGCCACTTCTACCAAACTGACCTACCTACTTGCCCACATCTACCAAACTGACCTGTCAAGAGCTTTTCTCCGTCAAAAAATCTGCCATCACAAAAGACTGGCTGGTTCCTCCATCAAGTAACTGGTACAAGGGACCTTACCCAGGATTCCTTCTTTCCATCTCAGGAGATAGGTCATCCCATACTTGCATTTCGCGACTTGCCAGCGGACACTTAAAATGTCTTACATTCTCTGGGAGAAAGAAATCCTTTTCCCTTTGTCCTAAATGCCAACTCTTCCAGGCCACTCCCTCTCACATCCTTGACCTCAGTTTAGGAGATATTTATTCATCTCCTTGGACAGTCATCGACCATCTCAGAATCAACGGTTTATTTGATCTGGTCTGACGGAGTCAGACCATGATAGAGATAAGAAGAAGATAATTATTTAATAAAAAGTAATTAAAATAATTTTTTTGTTGACCTAAGTAGGAATTGACTTATTTTTTTACATTACTTGCTCTTAGTAAATTTTTCATAGAATTTGCAACATATATATTTTTATTACAAGTGCATATTAGTTTAGAATTTCAAAACAATGTTTTAAAACTGAATTGTAAGTTAATTAAAATTTATTATCGTAAAACAAACTTTACGCATATATTTTTGTTATGACTTTTTTATTTTATCTGTTTAATTATTTAAATTACATTAATTATTACTCTGTCAGTATTCCATATAAATATAATTTCAAAATAGATTATCATTTAAACAAAATTAAAATAACTGGAATGGAATTGAGCTTTATTCAAATAGATTGTAACAGAGCATTTATTCTACGTAAATGACTTTCAAATTAAACAAAGTTTTTTTAATAAATAGTTATCCGCAACATCAAATGGTCCTTATACTTCGTATGCATAAAACATTCATATAAAAATAATATCATATCAGTAATGAAGAATTAAAAAGAATTCAAATCAGAACATTTTGTTTACATATTTCTGCTATACTTATTGGTTTTACAATAATTTGAGATTAAACAACCATTTTTTCTATATCAGTAGGAATAAATCACCCGCTATTTAATTTACTTTAGTATTTAAGTTTTTATAACTGTAAAGAGAAATATCCAATTAGATAATAAAGTTTGTTTTCTTATCTTCTTTGTGAATTTGAAGTTCTGTGTCAAATTTTATTTTTAATCAATCAATAAAAGGCACCAATACACATGATCCATTTTCTTCGCTGTAATTTGAAGCTCAAACCTCATTTGCATAATTCTGAAAATAAAAATCTGAGTACTCACTATCTGATTTAAGACTCATAAATTTTACGCAAGGGACAACAAATTAAAGTGGGTATGCAAAAGTGTAGGAGTGACGTCTGCTGCTGTTTTGTTTATAGGAATTGTTGTAGGAATAGAATAGCAAGCAGAATTTTAATCGAAAAAAGTAAGAAATGAAAATACCAGCTTCCTATTAAAAGCTATCTTCAGATTTAAAAATAAGAACCTTTAGTTATCTGAAACGGTAGCAAAATTGTATTTAAAATATGATTGATTTTTAATCGTGAAGATACCTGAGCCCTTTTCATTAGGGCTAACACTCGATTTCCGGACAAATAGCAACCGGAAGTAATTTTTATTCTTTTTGCAACCATTTTTATTTGAAAATTGAGCTTGAAGATTGATTTTAATAAATCTGGAAGTAAAATGAAAGCTGCATCTTAACTTTTTTAATAGAAAATATGCAAATCCCACTCGAGGTTATTAAACTCGTCGCCGCGTTGCAAATATTAAAGACGAATAAATTGCTTTTAACTCAGAGCTTTGTTAACAACGAATTTTTTCTTTACTGAAACACTTGATATTGCAATTTCTTTTGTATATTTATAGAATTTATTTTATTTTTCTTCTTTGACATTTTGATGAGTGTCTATGATTTAAACTAGCAAGTACGACCCCCCCCCCCCTTTTTTTGAAGTTTTACCGTTTTGTAAATGTGTTAGCAAAAACAATAGTTATATGAACGGAAATTTGCATTTCCCCATTATATTAGTTTTATCGATCTCTGTCAAACTTAAAACAAACTATCCATGGGAATATTATAATTATATGTGTTAGTTAAAGCCGAAGTATGAAATTCCAACATTCTGTGGAATGCTTAGATATTGTATATAATGCCAGAAATTTTTAGGCAAAGTATGGAGTATAATAATTATTACATACTTTCTCTAAGCATTGTTAGGAGTGCACTAACAAGACTGGATAAACTCTGTACAGCCAGATTCGTTGTTTGGAAGATATAAAAATTGCCCAAACAACTGTACCTCTACAACTTATAGTTTTCGGGAAAAACGCGAGAGAATATGTATGACGACATATCCGGTTTATGAAGAAAACTTTATTCGAAACATAAACAGCAGTACTTGTATAGTTTTAAATAGGAAGATGTTCGAAATGTCCTCCGCGCGTATGGAGGCATGCATGCCGCGTCTTACAATGGTTGACTACACACATTCTGGCATCGTAGTGTCCACAAAAGTAAACTCACTGTGGAGATGAATGGAATAAGCACATTCCTGAAACAACTGGGTCTCGATTAAGCAATTTCTTTACATGGTCCCATAGGAAGAAATATAAAGGGGTTAGATCTAGGTATCGTGGTAACCATGAAACAGGATATCAAGGCCCAATAAAGTGGCCGAATAAAGATTTTTTACCTAAACCGGATATGACGTAACGTATTTTCTCTCAAATTGCTCTTGAAAACTTAGAGGTACAGTTCTCTAGACATTTTTTATGTCTTCTAAACAACAAATATAGTGGCGCAGAGTTTATCCGCTTTTACTGGAAGAGCTTGTATATAATATCTATGAATTTTATGGAATGAGACTTAAGTAGATAATAAAAAATGACCTGATAAGGCTATTATATAAGTGACTTGCATTTCTCAAAAATACAAATATTATTCTGAAAAAATAACACGAATACCATTAAAAAGTTTATTCGAAACACATAAAGAAAACTGAAAGTTATACAAAAAAATTATGTCTTTCTTATAAAGGGCGACAAAGCTTTCGTATACAAATAAGAAAATGCAAATCCCCCAGTTGTTGTAATATGGTAAACTCGAATGACATTTTGAATTACATTTTTCATGCTAAGACATATCATATTTTGGCAATTTGTTTTAAACATATATTTGACAAGTCCTGTACCGTTTCCACTGGACTGAGATATTGAAACAAAATTTCGTGAATAGGAATAACAGCAGTTCTTAGGTCATAAAGTGTCACGTTTTAAAAGTCAGTATATTTCTGGAAATAGAATTTCTCTTTTAAATGACTTGTTCTCCATAAATTAAAATTTTTCTACAAAGTACTACGATTTTAGTTACAAGTTTGCAAATCAATATTCATCCCAGAGCACCAATGGTATCGGTGTTCTTGTCCTGGAGGCTCTCTGGCTCACGCTTTTAATAGACAAGAACAATTCTTACCCGCTTTCGAAGTGATCGCCTCAAATCAATGAAATTTTCCGAAGGATCCAAGAGATTTGAAATTTTGACCAACTGTTATACTGAGTGGGTTTAGCCTGACCCCATCTTCATGCTGGCGATCTCCAAACAGAATTTAGTTGGCAGTCTTTTAATGGTGTTGGATTTTTTGAGGTTGTATGGCGTAATAGACCTGGTCCAGCGCTGCTGGTCAACAACACCAGTATTAATTTATTTAAGTCGCTTTGATTTTGAGTAATTGTGTTTGCTTGTATGTGAAAGTACATATCGACAGAAAATCAACCCTTTGTGGTTCCAAACTTGATAAGTATTCACTAATTAGATGTTAAATCTGTATGGCGAATTTTCTTACGTATTTATATTGTTCATTTATATTCGAACAGCGGAAAATACAGATTTCATGTGAATGGATTTAGCACAAAATTTAATAAAAATCTACAAATTTGATGTCAAAACCATATACCAGAGTTCATAAGGCTAACCGAATGTATTTTTGAGTTATTTTTTTTTTCTCAAACAGACGGATGATAAGCAGAGGGACATGAGAAAGAAAATGTGTTTTTTGAATTCTGGGATGTCTTCGAGTTCGAAAATTCACATTTTTTGTCGTTTACAATATTCTTTTATATACTTTATATTTAAAAAAGAAAAATTGAATAATATATGCTTTTTTCTTTTTGTCATTAGTTGTCTAAGTCCGAAACATAATATTGTCAGGATCATAAATAGGAACATAAAATATAATAAACATGGATATTATTCTGATTCATCCTAACGTATATTTGCTCTTAAAACTTTAACAAAAGTCAGTGCCACACAGTTTTTCAAACTGTTCTAATTTTGAAACTTATTTTTTTTAAAAACCGTATCTATATAGTGAAGGATTTTTATGTTTCTTGTTTTTCTCTAAATGAAATTTCAATATTGCAGATTAAATAAATTTAATAACTTTTTGGAAAAATAATTTACCAAAAAGTGTTAAAACAATCTAGCATAAATAGTCAGACATTTGATAGTTTTAATAAATTTATTTTTATTGTAAACCGAAATATGTTAAATATTATCGGCTGCAATTTGAGCAAAATGAAATTACTACTACTTTCTATAAATTTGTATACACTTCTACATTTGAAGTAAATATGATCAAGCGCTGCAAATTTACAACAAATGGCGTTAGGAATTTACTGTTGGGACATTCTAAAGATGGTAAAAGTATCAAAAGGATCATAAAACATGTGAGTTATAACAAGTCACTTAACTATCTTTACTTTTATAAAACGATGGATGTTATGCGGAACTGTTGAAAATGCGTTGAAATCAGGAGCTTCTCTCAAGTTAATTCCGGTGAATTGAAGTTTAACATGCATAAAATCAAGAAAAAATCTAAGACTTAATGCAGCGTGACTTAGAACAGAATAACTATGGTAAAAAATCTAAGCTAAAGTTGTTTTACGAATTATCAGATTATATGGACAGAACAATAGATTTGCCAAAATAATTTTTTTTTGTTAGTAAAAGAAGCAAGTTTCATCTGTTTTGTGGAAAGTTTTTGATAGAAAAAGGTATATTATTTGGAAAATGATTAGCTACCAAATTTGGCACGCGTGTACCTTGGGGGTCGGGAATGTGAACCACGGAGCCCTTTTCTAGATTTTTAATTAAAATTTTAATTAATTAAAAACTAAGCGAAATTTTGAAATTTTCTCACTATAACTTCCGAAAATATTACAGCACTAAAAGGATTTTTGCATCAAGTTAAAGCTAAAAAATATTATGTTTTTAATGATACTGAGTTTTTGACCTATACATTAATTTTCTATTTTTATTGAGTTATTAAAACTTTTATTTAATAGTATTTTTTAATAATTTATTTCGTCATTTCCACTTTAATTTAAAACTGAAATTTACGTGCACTGATACAAAATCAGAGAGAGATGCGGAGTTCAAAGATTAGGACTGCTTAAGGCTTACATAATAGTATAAGTGAATTATATGACTATCGTAATTTGAAGTCTAAAATTTGTTTTCTAAAAAATCTACTAAGACCAAGTTATATAAAAAAATTAACTGAACCTTTTAGTGAGCATTAATACTGGCAAATCGGCTGGTCGCCAAAGACGGCTAGTACATAATAAAGTTATCAAGACTCTACCATAATCAGTTGTTTAAGCTCCAATTGAAAATGTATAGCAAGAAATAGAAATAAGAATATGAAACTAAGGTATATTTTCGAGAGACAATTTAATGCAGTACCCGTTAATAATGAAATAAAACTGAACTTTCATATACAGAGAAAAAGATTAATTGAATCCATATAAAATGTATAATTTTAAGTAAAGAATACACAACTAATGTTAGATTATTTAAATATGAATGGCATAGGTATACTCCGTCCCGGCCGAAGCCATTCAGATATAACGATGATCTGCCCCAAGGCAACCCCCACCGAGCACAGAAGTGCAGGTTAATAAGCTTAATTTTCATAAAACAATTCAAAGAAACAGTTAGGAAAAAGATAGGAATTTAGATTCACAAAAAGAACACACACACCTTGTCTCCAAATATACTAATTATCAAACAAATGAACAGTAATTAGAGGAACATAAAATGAAAACAACATTAACTGAGAAAATACTGTATAAAAAAGGAATAAACATATTAACGGTTATTAGAGGAACAGAAAAATGAAAACAACGTTAACTAAGAAAATGCTGTTAAAAGAAAAAGGAATAAACATTTCAACATATATAAGAAGAACATTAAAATGTATCAGCTTACATTTGTTAAGTGTTGAAAGTGTCCTTAAAAATGGCCCTTGGATTTATTTTTGTTTTATCTAGATTTTATTATAGCCAAAATGAACTTTATTAGAAAAGTTTTTGATGTAAATTCTTGATATTTAGATAGTGTCTGTTAAAAAAACAAGTGTCCAAAATTAAATGCGAGTCATTATATTTGAGGCAACTACACAAACAATTCAGAATAAGTGATAAATATTAAACAGCCGTCTAATAAAATATAAAAAGAAACTTACTTTATTGCATTCTTTTCCAAAATCCTTTTTTTAATAAAAGTATATAATCTAATTATTATAAGCCATCTTCATGATTATCATGTGTGAAGTCAGGCGATTTTAGCGTTTATTTACTTACTTATACTTTGAATCAAAATTTGATTGATTATTAATTGATATTCTTCATAAAATAAACACATCAAATTGTTATTTTGTGCTAATTTTTGTAACAATTGTCTATTAACCTCAAATTACTTAAATCATTTTTGAGTGAAAACTGGGTAATTCTGAAAAATAATATATTTTAGAATAAATAATTAATGATTATCGACAGTACTTCAACAAAGACATGTCCTTGATTTTAAATAACTGAATTAAATTATCGTAACTTTTATTAAAAACTGCATATAATCAGTTATTTTCAGGAAACAAAATTTGCATTTCTTTTTTATCCATTCTTTTTCTTAACATTCTCGTATAATTGACTTTTAAAACAACTTTTTATCTTGTAATGCTTTTGAATTTACAATGTCCATGTTAAGTTTGAAAATTACTATTTCTTAACCTAATATTTAAGAAAATGTGTAATATTTAAGAAATGTAAAAATTTAAACTCAGCTGAATTGTTCTAACTTTGTTTCGATAACATAAAAATTCACGATTGGTTCCTGTACATTAAATATTACTTTTGCAGCCTTTTCCCTACTAAATTCAAATATATTAATTTAATTTTATTGATCTTGTTTATGATTTTAATCATCATCATATTCTAGCCCCTTTTCAATTTATAATATTTCCCATACTGGATTTCATATTACGCTGTGTAAAAAAATAGGACACTAGACTTAAAAAAATAATAAGGATTTATTTATTTTTGAAGTAATTTTTTCTATAAGAATTATTTTTTAGATGAATCACCAAAAAATATTAGTATATTACCTAGATATTCAAAAATAAAGTATAAATGTCAGCAAAAAGGATTTCTTCCATTTGAAGTCGTGTAAAAAAAGCAGAAGGACAGTTATAAAAAGGACAAAATATGAGTGGTTTTAGTAATGAAAACTCTTTACATTAGCTTTTATGCCTTCGAATAATTTATTCGGAAGTGAATCATAAAAAGATTAGATTTCTGTCTGACAAAAATTATCTCATGAGGTATTTAATGTTACCCGAAGCTTAGAGAACGATTCAAACTGCTTCCCATCCGCGTATACTCGACTAACAAACATTGCCCAAATATTTTCTGTTACATTCAGATCAGTGCTTTTAGCTGGTCATGGTACAGCCAGCATATTATTTGCAGCGAACCAACTTTTTTATACTATTGGCGATGTTGATTGAGGCGCCATCTTGTTGAAATATCTACCGTTCTCCTCCTAATTCGGAGCCATAAAAAAGAAGGTCATAATTCAGAGCATTAAAGTAATCGATATGCTCCAGTCTACCATTGAGAAAGATCAACTTGTTCTTCCTCCATATATGAACTGTTAACCGCACCATAAAACTTTTGCCTCCCATTTGTCTATTTTAAATAATATTGTTATGCATTCTTCAGACAATGCCAGTAGTATTGATAACCGTCTGGACCTTCTAAGTTCAATTTTTTTTCAATATCACAGAAGTCCATTCTGGAGTAAATGACATGTGTTCCTTAGACCAAGGCAAATGATTGTTGTAATGACTTGATGCTGGTCGATGAAATAAACGGGTAAAGTTTAAACACAAATGTTTTATTTACATCTTTATACAATAACAAAACAACAACAACTCGTCCTTATCTAGGTTAATATGCAGGGAATTACTTACATCTAGGTTACAGCTCCATAACTTATACCGAGAACTAACTAGCAGTCAGCGTATCCGGCTACTACGTGTAGCTCAAGATGTCTACGGATTTACCTCCGGTAGATCTTTAATCAATAAACTAGAGATCACGTGTATCTCTTCAGCGCGTTTCACAGCTCCTCAGTTTAGCTCACAGCTCGTCGTCCCGTCACATCAGCTGGTCTCGTTGTCGTCTCTTCATTTCAAAACCTTCTATTTTAACTTTGGGAAAACTCCGTCTCTCAGGTTCTTCATTGGTGCGCTGGAGATGTTGACCATACAATAATAATAATAGAAATATTCTCAATGGTCAGCAGTTAACCGTGGAAATATTTTCTACTCATCCACGTTCTTAACAGACCCCTCGTAGTAATGAAATATTCATACCTGGAGGTTTTAGTACTTTCTTCAAAGGGCCGTAAAACGCATATGCTGTTCATTATCGGAACTTATTTCATTTCGGGTGGTCCCATAGGAGAATAGTAACATCTGGGATTTTGACGGTTTCCTTCTTCAAAGGGCCGTAGCCGCATGGGTAGTCTGTTATCTAACTCTATTCAAGTCTAGAGCGTAACATAAAAGCGGGAGAAACACAATGCGCAAAAAAGGAAAGAATCGTCTCACCACTGACCAGAAGTAACAATGTTTGAGCATGTGTTTCTTCAAAGGGATATAAGTTTTACGACTCCTTTGCATTATTAATAAGTTTTGGCTTTCGTTTTGGATGATAATGAATCCGTTTTTTGAAAATGAATCTTTTGGACCTTTGGATATAGGTGTATACTATTTCCTTAGACACATAAATAAGTTCTTCTTGATTTCGAACTTTTGCAACACTATTCTTTTTAAGCTCATGAACAAGTTTTCTTTCATCACTAAGCGTTAACTTGTTAGGTATACCAGTCTTCTTTAACTGTATTTGGATTGAAGTGTATTGCACATGCAATCTCTCTAAATTCACCATTCTTTTTATAAGTAACAGTTTTACCCGTTTGAAAATCATTAAAGGGTATAATAACTTTAAGAATTCCAAAATGAAAGC
>JAOUZG010041912.1:4502616-4535492 GCA_026289955.1 Argiope argentata
GGGTCTGCGCCACACTCGAACTCTACCGTCAGCTCGTAACAACTGAAATCGTGACTCATATGACCACGCCACGTTTTTCCACTGGTCTAGGGACCAGTCGAAATGCTCACGAGCCCAGGAGAGTCGCTGCAGGCAATGTCGTGCTGTCAGTAAAGGCACTCGAGTCGGACTTCTGCTGTCATAGCCCAAGGAAGAAGAATTTCGCCGCACAGTCCTATCGGACACGTCCCTCGTACGTCCCACATTGATTCATGCAGTTATTTGAATAAGTGTTGCGTGTCTATTAACATTGACCATTCTACACAGACGTCGTTGGTCTCGGTCGTTAAGTGCAGGTGGTCGCCCACTGCGTTGTCCATGATGGGATGGGATGCCTGAAATTTCATACTCTTGGCACACTCTTGATTCTGTGGATCTCAGAATGTTGAATTCACTAACGATATCCGCAATGGAATGATCCATGCGTCTAGCTCCAACTAACATTCCACGTTCAAAGTCTGTTAATTCTCGTCGTGCCGCCATAAATCACGAAAAACCTGTTTACATGAATAACTTGAACACAAATGAAAGCTCTGGAAAAGGAACTGCACATTTATACTTTTTCGCTGCGATACTACTGCCATCTGTATATTTGCATATTGCTATCCCATGATTTTTGTCACTTCATTGTATTATGATTAAGATTTCTTTATTGATTTTTTCCGTTGTTACATTATTTTTTCATATATATAATAACTTTGTGTAAAGATGTATTATTAAGATTTCTTCATTACTATATCCTACACTAAACAAAAGAAATTTTTATGTGTATTACGAAGAAAAATTTATTTTAAAAGAAATGGTTTTAAATTCTTTTATCATTTCTTTTTTATAAGCGATTATTTTTTGTTAATTGATCAAGTTCTAATTCATATGAAATATTTAATTTTATTATGTTGCTTTTTCTGTTTATTGAATACGGTTCTCCAAATTTTAAAGTAAAATTTGAATTTTAGAGAAAAAGTATAGTTATTCTTCCTCAAATAAATTTCTTGATTTTATAAGGATTCTAATACCATTTTCAGAAATGTAATAAAGTTAAGAAATGCAAAACGAATATTTTCCAGAAAAAAAGATTAAGAAACTCTGTTACAAAATATATAAAAATTAGAATCATTAATATGAAAATGTAATATATTTTAATAACTTTTATTATTTTTATTAGAAAGTTCTCTAATAATCTATTATTTAAGAAGTTATGGGTATAATTTTGTGTTTTTCCTATTAATATATTATAAAATATGTTTCCATTTATTTTAATCTCTCTTTTTATCTAATAAGAAAGAAAATTATGTTTACTTTTTTTCAATTACATAAAATTCCATTATCATAACTTTATTAAATTTAAAGTAAAAGAAATTCATTTTGCAATATATTATGCTTTAAAGAACGCCGCAAATTTTAAAGTGAAGTAATATGTCTTTGCTAGTTTACCACAAAAGAATTTGAAAGCATTTTCCTGATATATCTTTCTATTAAATTATATTACTATGCTATTTAAGATCTTAACGTATTCTTTGCATGAAAAAAAAGGATTTTTAATTAAAATATTTTTTAAGAAATGAATGAAATTCCAGAAATAAAAAAAGCAAAAGTAATTTATCATCAAAATTACTCTCATTTCAATAATTTTTAATCAAACATTTTAACGAATAATTAAAATTTTAATTGCAACATCTGGTATTACATTATCTAATATTATGTCTATGTACTAATTATTAACAGAAAATGTTCTTTTTAAAAAATGCAAATGAAGAAATTTCAATAATTTATCTATTTTTATGTATAAAAATATTAATAACAAAATTACAACATCAAAAGACCGACAAAAGTGTTTACTTACAAGAAAAATTTAACAACATCGGATTCTATTTAATCGGAATACTTTTATGCATGGATAGCTTGTCATCACTATTCTCAGTCGTTGCCATTTTGTTTTGAGAAAGTTCAATGAATCGTATTTCTTCGCAGTAGTTTTAATATTTAAATTTCTTTAAATTGCAATGCAATGAATAACGATGATTACATAACATTTTCTTTTAAAGTTTTAAAATAGATGAAGATTATCTTTAAAAAAATTTAAGAACTTTTTGCCAATATATTTTTAAAATAATGTAGAATTCGAAATTCCAGTTTGCATTCATTCTTTTACAATTCTTTTATAAATAGGATTAAATAACTATAAATGAGGCAAAGCATAATCCCTAGCATCCTTGTAAGACCATTTTCTAGGAATACATAAAGGAAAATTCTTTTAATATTCACTAAACAGATTCAGCTTTCTTTAAAATCACAAAAGATTATTAAAATTTTTCTTTATAAGAAAATTTTCCAAGAATTAAATTATATGATTCTTCTTAGAAAGGCATTGAAACTTTTAAAAAGATTTACTATTTTAAAAACTAAATGAAATTCTTAATATTAAATTTACGATGAAATCTCGGTGTTAAATCTTTAATAAAGTGTAATAGAACTTTTAATTAAAGATTAGAAGTTTTTGAACGAAGGTTTCGATAAAAATGAAATTAATTTCAGTCTTTTTTAAATATTCAAGTACAGTAGCCCTTTTTCATAATAATATTAATAATGGGCAATGACAACATATCAATAAAAATTTATTACATTCTAATGTATTTCTAATAAATTAAAACACTGCATTTATAATAAATTAGAAGAATGTATTTGTAATAAGTTAATGTATTTCTAATAAGAATAAAATGATTTTGTTTATTTTGGTATATTTACTGTATTCTTATAAGATGATTGAATTTAGAATTAAAACAATCGACAAACGTATGCAAATTCAAAAAACTCATTCTAAAAGAAAATTGAACCCACCGGAATAATAATATATGTTGAAGGAAGTTATGAGATTTAAAATGTAACAAAAATAGAACTAAAAGTTACCACGAACTGGATTTGGAGGTTTATAAATTGCACTGAAAAATAATAAAGTTCATACATAGTAGTAATTGCATCAAATATTTGACTTAATTCATTTTCTGCTTTGAAATGTAAAGACAATATCACATTCTCTAAAACAATCCGAAATTTCAATATTATAAACCATTTTCAAATTCTGGCTATTTCTCATTTAATGAAACGGTGAAATCCTCTTTCTAATTATATAGAATAGCACCAAATAAAGTTTTCTTTACTTGAAGGACGCTACAAGTGAGTGTTAAACAAAAACTTTAGCGAAGTTTTTATTTTCGTACCCTTATCCTACCTATAATTACGATGATAGATTGCTCTAGAACAGCACTCATCTATCTGCAGTTAAAAAAAGACCGAAAATAAAAAAAAAGATATAAAATAACTACCATCCAATCTTTTGCTTTCCAGCAACTTTCTTTTTCATTAAGAAAATTCGAAGTTTGGGGAAATAATAATAGTTACTATCAGCCATGTCCACAAACTTCCCTGGATTTATTTTATTCTCTTAAAGAACAGGAACAAAAAGTAGCTTTAAAAATTGTACGAAAACATTCTTAAGGATAAGATTTAATTTGAAAATATTCAGGTAATAGTATTAAGGATAAATAATTAGTTTCTAGATTTTTTCTTTTAAATGCTACCTACATTACTTATAGCCGTGATAGTAAAAATAGTAAAGATAAGACTACATAATTTGTTGCATTGAGATTTTGCGTAAGAATTTTAATGAAAAACTATTTCTTTATTATAGGAAATTTGTTATTAAATATTGATACAATTGGGGTAAAAGGCTTTTAGAATTAAGAAAATTAATATAACGCTTTATCAATATTGTGTAGTTATGTTCTAGGATGGTATAAATAAAGTTATTAAGAACTATTTAATAATTTCTCATATAATTAAAATTTATCATGCATTCTAAAAGGGATATTCAAATGAACAGGTACGAAACGGCACTGAGGGTATAAACGAAAACTTTATTCAAAATATACACAGTAAGCTTGGCGCAACTATCTCATTGATTAACGAGCCGAACGATTTCTTTTTCCCAGAATTCTTTGGGCCTTGACGAGACCCAGAATGGGAACAAATACATGAAATCGCAGGGTGACATGTCTGGGCAGTAGAACGAATAGTCGAGCTGCTCTAACTTGAATTTGACTATTTCCATGTGTATGACCCTGGAGAAGATTGAACGCGCGTTATCATGGAGCAGAATCACACCCTGCGTGAGTAGACTCGGTCTTTGGTTCTTGATGGACCAGCGTAATCTTCGGAGTGTCTCACAGTACACACTGATGAAATGTGACAATGTGATTATCATCTTCATCTCATGCACTTACACGTCAATTGGACAGCGTTCTTTACAAGAGCCTCTTCTCTTGCCTACTCATGCGGGTGCTCGCTCATACTCCGATCTACACGAGAGACTTCAATCACATCACTAGATGCCTCATTTGCGTTTTCCTTTAGTGACATTGACAAATACTTTAACGGTTACGTTGTTAAGACATTTCGTACCGTTTCATTTGAATACTTCTTGTAATATACACAAAATAACGAGGGGGGGGGTCCCTTCATATATTCTCCATATAATTTTTCTCATATATTCTCTACAAAAGTTGTGCTACTTTACCCCTCTTTTATGAATTTGTGAGCTTTTGACAAAGCATCGAAAGCAGATAGTGCTGGAATTTTTATTGTTGTGTTTCCTCATCAATGTCTTTCTGCTTCAAAATATAATTAGGATAAATTAAAATGCATGTCGCGCGTGATTTCATCAACCAATTGAAATCAAAATTAGGAAATAAAATTATTATTTTAATAAAAAATGGCATATCAAGTTTCAATTATTGAAGTAGTTTTTTTAGTGACATTATAAATCAAAACTTCTACGGTATCTGGATAAGTATTCATTAAATTTGTCGATAAATAATCACTAACTGGGGTAAATTCAGTAAGTGTGTGATATTTATGAAGTAAGTACCTTCTTCTTACAAATAAATAGGAAAAATAGTGGTTATTCCTTTGATAGATTTAATTGAAAAATTACAAAGATCCACTCTCCATGGGGGGGCACTTCAAAATGAGATGCTTCCGGCAAACTGGTTGGATCTCGCCACCCTGGAGGGCACACTAATAGGTATGAGTAGACTCTTCCCATCGATGACGGACTTATTTTCTACAGGAAGGGTTGTGGCATGGCCGGTGTTCCTTTGTATTTAACCACAGTTACAGCCAATGCTCCTGTTAAGGTAGTCCGGTCCTTCAATTTTATGTTTTAAATCCGTGTGCATACGGGTGGGCCAAGAGTCTGGTATGACTTGCTAACATCTAAATTTTCAATGATAAAACGTTATGCCAATTTTCCTCCATTTAGCTCTTAGCATTTCTAAGTTTCACCAGATTTCGGGCTGACAAATAAACTTTTCTTCAAAGAATCTCGTACAGAATTTGAAAATTTATATATTTGATATTTGAACAACTTACTGAATTTTAATTCTCTAGCAAACCGTGATTTTAAGTTATTACGCTCAAAGATAATTAGACATAACACAACGACATAATGTGATGCTGCTGTTGATATCACAGAGTCATTTCAACAGTGAAATGAACACAAGATAGAAAAAAGAGAAGGGAAAAAATTAAAGAAAGATACGGCAAACCATCCACAGGATTTTCACAGACAATACCATCGAAATCACATTTTAGACAGCTACATTTAGCAATTTAACTAATGGTAAAATGAAAGAGAAAAATACCTAAAATCAAATGATAACAACAGAATGGATTTGCAGAGAAATGTTTATGTGCATAGATAAATAGGGAAATGGACTGACAGGTATGACTCCAAAATGTTATTTCTTTTTCTAACTCAAAAAAGTCTAAAATGGGAGAATTCATTATAACTTCGAGATAGAATTTTTTGATGATTACATAACTTTCTATTTGTATACTTCATATACAAAGAAGTAAAAAAGAATTCATGAGCAAAAAGATTTTCGTGTTCAATTATTTTACAATGAAGGCTGTAGTATTCATTCCATGATTTGTAAAATGTGTGATTGTTGGCTCTTTTAAATTCCTACTGTTAGTTCACACTTTACCTATGTATATAATAATTTATATATCTTGTTCAAATTTTCAATCGTTAATCAAATACTTTTTATTAATTCACTCGAGTTCAAATGCATTTTTTAAAACTTGTAGTGAATAACACAGTTTTTTTCAAAAATTAATTCATTCATTCAATTAAATTCATTTTTGATGCTTTAAATAGTGTTTTAGCAGTTTGTAACAAAACATGAAATCAACAATTAGTAGCTCAATTGAAAAGATTTCAGAGTTTTTCAAGTGAAGGTGAAGAACAGGAATTTTTTATTACGAAAATCAATCATGTTTTGTTAAATTTTGGCTTTATGTATGCGTTTTATCCAAATGATTTTCAAAAGTGAGTTAACAGTAGTGGCTTAGTAATTAGATGAAGGAAAAATAAAAAGCAAAAATTTTAAGCTTTAGGTGCAATTCCGATTTCTCTCCTTAAAATCTTCCTAATCAATTGTTAATCACTTCTCTTACCTAACTTTTGATTGATTGATTGAGCAACGTGTCGAGAAGGAAATTCGAAATAGAAAATGGAAAACTGTAAGAAAATTCGCTTTCTATTTTACTACTTAGTATTGTGATTCTGTCTTAGGTATATGCATATTTATACTAATTGTAACTATTTAATAAAAAGTGACTAAAATAAAAAAAATTGTTGACCTAAATAGGAATGACTTAAATTTTTTATATTGCTTGCTTATTCTTTGTTTATAATCCCCAACTTCAAATACCATTGAGAAGCGGAGAATACCCAGACAAAAAATAATTCTAAAAGAAATAGATTTCACATTACAGCAGATAGAAAAAGTTTTGACCAGATTTCCCTAATCTAGAAAACTATTGAAAACTATTTTGCTACCTCTGAGAATAAGAGAGCGTAGTTTTGGCCCCTATGAATAGTTTCTGGTCTCTTGATTGGATTAATGCCTCAAAGGTTGTCGGAGTTATTCGGAATCAAAAGAACTTTCTGCAATCAAAGGCAAGTTTTTCATAAGAATTCTTTTACGAGATCAAATAAGCCTGATTATTGTATTCCTGAAGTATTCCCTTCGCTGGTGGTGATCATTGGAAGAGATTCTAGGACTCTCATCGTCTTTGTCCAAATATATAAGCATCATGGAAACCATGATGTTTTGCGGCTTCTATCGTTACTTCCTTTGCGGCTTCTGTTATTACTTCCTTATCCTCTTTGGGAATCACATTGTGGTAAAAAAGCATACAGATCCAATATACATTCCCGAAATGACTTATTTTGTATATTTAGTTCTGTAGATAGCATATTTTTCTAGGGTTTAAGCTATAAACTTATTAATAAGAGTAAATTATAAACAATTTAATAATGCACAATTTTTCCAACTTTAATTGCATGGGAAATGTTAATCAAACACTCAATAATTTTTCAATTCCTAACATTAGTTCAAATTCTCCCTATATATTAGGTTGGAGAAAAAGAAATCCATTATCGTTTTACAGCAGTCTGCCGAGAAAATAATGGATTTCTTTCCATTATTTTCCATTTCTTTCCATATGGAATTTTTGAAAATAATGGAAAAAGAAATCTATTTTTTTTTTGGTAGATGGAGGTAAAAAGATAGTGGATTTCTTTACCCCCAACCTAATATATACATCTTGTACAAATTTTGAGTCGTTAATAAAGCAATTTTTGACTAGCTAATAAAGTTCAAATAAATTTTTTAGAACTTGTAGCATATGACATTTAATATTAATATAGTTTTTTCAAATATTTAGTTTCATCAATTAAATTAAATTAATTTTTAATACTTGAAATAGAGTTTTAACAATTTTTTTAATGAAAATTGGTGCCAACAGGCAATAGTTTAATCGATAAAATTCGATGGTTTTTTTCATCAGAATTTTTTCACCTGAAGATGAAGAATGCGAGCTCAACTCTATCGAAAATCATTTATATTAATTGTAATTATGTAATAAAAAGTAACTAAAATAAAAATTTCTTTGCTGACCTAAGTAGGAATTGACTTAAATTTTTTCATATTACTTGTTTTATTTAATAATGTTTATTAAATATCACCATTCTCGCCATCTACTACAGCAAAATATAACGGTATCTACACTCAAATAGCCATAGAAAAACCGGCTTCTAAACTGGATGTTAAAATAATTTGTTTTAGAAATATATTACTAAGAAATAATTACTTTAGAAATCTATATTTATTATTCTATGAAATATTCAAAACTAGAATAGCATATATTCTTTCGTGTATGATAATAATAGTACACAAACAAGTATTATTTCATATGTAAAAAAGAGTGCCTGTTCTTTTGAGGTTATTTTATACAATACTGTGTATGTCAACAAATTGTCCAAGCTTTGGGCAACAAATAGACAAATAAACACATTAAATAAACATCCTTTAATATTTTTTAAATTTTATATCCATTGAATCTTGAAATAGTTTTTTCCGACTATGTATTCCTTTTTATGCTTGTATTTGTAAATTTGATTCGATTTCTTTGAAATATTTCGTTTATTTATCGGATAGAAGGACCAAACGGCACTTTTGTAAAAAACAGTTTTCAACAATTAAATCTCTGTGCAATGGTTGATTTTCAGAGGCTCCTTCAATTTAATTAGACGCTTTAGGCGATAAGTTAGCTTATTAGATTACAAGTTATATTTAATTTCTAATAAATTTTTTATAAGCTTGAATGTTATGTTTACTCTGAATAGTTTCATGAGCAAATTGTGTTAAATTTCCTGTACTACAAACTCAGCCTATACAGTTTATTATATCATCACCGATGTTTATTGATTTCATTTCGTGACGTCACTATGCTATGAATGGTGTAAATAACTCTACTGTTCGCCATTTCTATGAAATGACGTCACCCTATGATGGTACTATTAATTTATCGTTTTGATTCAATTAAAAATCGTCTGGTTTTAATTAATTAATATCATCAAATATCACAACAATTTGTCGTTTGGTTTCTTGTTTTTAATTTATTTATATTCATCAGAAAGAATCGCAAGAATATCGTTTGATTTTTTTTGACTTTTATATATTTTAACTATGAGATAATGTACAACTTCTGTTCATTCTTTAAAGATTTTTTGTATATTTTATAACCACATTTTTAATTTTAACAGCATTGTTGCTGTATGTGCTTCTCAAAGAATATGTAAATATGTCATAAATATTAGATCATAAATTAAAAAATTAATCTGCATTATATTTATTAGATTTTATCACATATCGGCTTCCATATTATTCCTGTAATAGTAAATTTTTGATCAAATTACTTGATATTAATTATTTGTTACTTTCAACTATACCCAACATAACATAAATGACATATAAGCTCAAATCTTCCCAATAAGATGAGAAATGTATTTGAAAATTATGCCGGTATACTGTATTTGAAATCCGCGTGTGTTAAGTAATACAATTATTCTTTCTGAATTCGAACCACTGAATTGAACTAACAATTGAATTCTAATGTAAAAGATAAAATGATAAACTTTCTTACTGAATTAAAAAAAATTTAAAATCGAAAAATAAGTAAAATTATTTTTATCGAACTTTTATTTATAGAATAAATTTTTTAAAATATTTTATTTAATATATTTAAGAATTTATATTTACATATTCACATAAAATGACGTTCACCGATAATTAAGAACCTTGTTGAATAAACTGAATTAAAATTAATTTATTCGTTTTTATTATAAAGAATGTAGTGCAGATATGCAGAATAATAACGAATATTTGCTTATTTCTGAAGTTTTAGAGATATTAAGGATGCTTATTTCTGAATTGTTTGATACTTGCAGTTTTAGGGATGTTTGAAGTGGTGTAAACAATTATGTTTATTTTTTAAGCCAATATGTTCTTCTGAAAAAATTACGAACTCGAAATTTGTATATATTTTCTTATATAATTGATTATTTTTAGTAAAATTTTCTCTCCACACCAACAAATTCTTAAAAACATTTCTATACTCAGCGATTAAAACGGACCGAGTTAGGAAGCTTAAAATATCACAATTTTAGACCGTTTCGATGATCAACTAGTGAAGATAATGAAGATGGAGATAAAAGAAGATAATGTAGTTAATGAAGATTATGGAGATGGAGATAAAAAATTAACGATGGAGAGATGGATGAATGGATGGAGGGGTTGATAATGGAGATAGAGATAATGGAGATTGGAGATGGAGTTAATAATAATGAAGATGGGTATAGATATACCATCAACAGAAGATTTAAAAAAAATATTGGTTTAGATTATACTCAATTAAAGTAATCATGAAATAATTATTATTGAATAATGGGTTTTTGGCACTAGAGACATTCTTAGAAAAATTACGCTATGGTTATGGTTAAAAGTTAATGAAGCGACACCAATAAAAATGTTTAAAGGCTTATAAAATTTATTGAATTAAAATGATATAAAAATAGTTAGTTTATCATAAATGCTATTATTGTAGGAGGAAATAATTATTGAATCAAGCATAATATTCAAAATCATAATACACTAAGTCGCTTTAAGCTTTTCTTTTCAGGTAAAATAAATATCTATTTTTAATGACTTAGAGATTAACAATTATACTAAGATTAAAGACGGCCCTTACTTTTATGCTGCTCATTAATACTTTTTATATAATTTCTAAAGGGCAAACTAAAAGGTAAAACCCTGTTCTTGTATTTCAGTACGTGATTGTCGAAATTGAGCATAAAATAATATAATTTATTTAATAAAAAATTAAAAGTTACCATAAATGGGGATGAATCAGATTGAGAATTAAAAAAATTATCTTAGAAATAATAAAATAAATATTTTGAAGAATATTATCGAAATTATTTGAAGAAAAATTATTCAATAATTTAATTTTGTGTTTCATAATTCAATCCTGGAAGTAAAAGTGATGAAATTAACGAAATTCGTCGAAAGATAAGTACCGTGAAATTTAACCATTAGTTGCTTCTTTTTTTTCTGACACCAAATTCATATACCTTTATTATCATATCTTCATTACCACACTTTCCGTTTCCATCAGAAAATTTTAGCGGTCATTCTCAGTAAAAACTTGACAAATATTTTTGCTCCATCATTGCTTACATTTACATTTTTTTCTCCAAGTTTGTATTTTAAAAATCAGATTATAAACTTGTAATTTAACACAGTAAAATATTAAATTATATCTTTTCTTGTTAGCAGTAATTTTTCAATTATTTTGATGCATAATAATTTAATATTAAGACAATTAAATTTATTCTTTTCGATTGCAAATTATTTTCCATTCGTCTGCTTTAAGGCAGTATTTATTTTAGATTCTTACAAGAAGAATAAAATAAAATTAAAGATAATTAAATTAAATAATTATAGGATAGAGAGTTTCATTTATACTTTCCGATTTTGAAGAAATAAGTAATTTTGTTTTTGGTAAAAGATATTAGAATTTCGTGATTGAGTAATAACTAAATATAAATGACACATGTTTTTAAAAATTTTATATATTCAAAAGAAATGAAGTAAAATCTGCATGAAAAATTATTATTTCAGGGATAACAAATGAAAGAAAAGAACTTTGAAACTATTTTTTGTAACATGAGTGAAATTATATTTCTTTTTAAGATTATGAATAATAATTCATTGAATGACATTCGTAGATTTTTATTTGCGAAAAAATTTTGAATTTTAATTAAATTTTCGAAGGAATTTTGAGATATATATAACAAATAATATTAAAAAATATAAAGTCAATTACTACTTAGGGCAAGAAAGAAAAATTATATTTTATTTGCTTTTTATTAAATAATTATCAGTAATATAAATAATTCATCAGAAAATTATTAATTTTCGGAAGAATTAAACACGCATTTTTCACGATCACGTGAAAAATACTGAAATCCTCGCATTTTACCCATTGAGTTGATTTCAATTTTCATCACAAACTGCTAAAACTCTATTTAAAGAAGAAAAAATTAACTAAATTAAATTAATGAATTAATATCTGAAAAAACTATCAGCATCATCCATTACAAGTTTTAAAAAATGTATTTCAACGCTAGTGGCTAAATAAAAAATATTTTATTAACGATTAAAAATGTTAACAAGATATTGAAAAAGAGATTTTTGTATCTCTTTTTTCATTTCCTATGATTAGTCCATTCTCTCCACACACCCACACCCACACACACACATATATATAAATAACATAAAATTATTATCTCAGCTTATTTTGTAAAGCGTTAAACTTAAATTTTGATATATATCTTTTATTTTAATGATAAAACTGTATCAAGTCAGGTAATTAAATTATTGTTTAGCGATTTATAAGTTCAAGCACAGAAGGAAAAATTAAAACTTTTGACGAATTTACATCAAAATTTGATATTCTGAGGGTATTTTTTTGATGAACGTACATCAAACTTTGAGTTCAAGACAACATATTAATTGTGTCTATCCACTTGTTTTTTTTTCAGTATTAAAGTCACATATAAGAAGATATTCCAAAAATGTGTTTTTAGAAAACATGAATATCTTATCAAAAGTCTATCATTGAAATCTTCGCATCGTATCTTTTGATAGCACTTTTTCAAAAACAGAAAACCTTCATGATACCTTTTAATTGTAAATTTTTCATATCATAAAATAAGAAAAATGCTGAAATATACCTACTTATAAGTAACCTGATCATCCTTCTCTTCCACAAAAAGAAATACTTATCTCTTAATCAAACAGGTTGTCTGAGAAAAACAAAACAAAACAGATTTCTGATTTCCTAGAGAAAAGGCTTTAGACGAAAACTTCTTGCGAATCTGAAAATCCATATAATCCTAATATCATTTTCTTACTGCCGAGTAAAAAAACACACACACATATGTTTTGGAACAGCATTAGGAATGTAAGTCTGGTTCTTGATTAGATAAATATATCGAAGTGCGTCTGGATTATTAGATGTAAGAATTACCAGAGATCGAGAATGAGGTTTAAGAATTTGAACTTGTCTATTTTTTATGGAAAATTATATTTTCAAATGATAAAAAGAAGATATGTATTCACTTTTACAATCTAGATATGTTGCTTTAAAAATAGCCTACTTCAATATACAGGGTGTTCTAAAAATAAATTACTAACTTCAATTGCTCTTGAGTTTAAATTCTGATGGAATAATATCTTTTGAATAATAGGAAATTTAATTTTTGAAAAATAATTGGTACTGAAGTAAGCTAGAATTTCAATTTCAACAAATGCCAAATTTTGTAATATCCTCATTCTAACATTTACATTTTATGAACAAAATGTGAAATATGGCAAAATTGATACTGAAAAGAAAGACATTAAGAAACAAGGACAATTTTTTATACTACATCTCAAATTGAGGATACAATTTTCAATAAATCTCTTTAAATTTTAAGACAGAAGTCTTATGATAAAGAAATCTTATAACACGTATGCATGAAGAAATATCTTAGTGATTTGGTGAAAATCTAACTTTGAACTTATTTCTACCCTATTCACTGTGACTGGAGGAAAATTTTGGTAAAGGTTAATTATTTTTAAGGTTATGAAGTTTCAAGATTTCATCGTCTACTAATTGTTGATGATTGGTAGAGAGTGATCAGGATTCAGGAGAATAGAAGAATCAGGGTTTTGATTTCCTTTGCGGTTGATAAAGTACATGTTTAGTAAGATCAAAACTCTCTTATATCCAAATGAACGTTTAGAGATTGATTATAGACGAGTGAATCTGTAGGCATCATTTATTAGCATATACACTATACTTTTATTGTCTGTTAATGATGTTATCCAATTCCATTTACATATTGGGTATCATTTCTATTCTTTTATCGGGATATGTTTTACAAATTGCAAAATTATTTTCTAATAGCTCATTCTATTCTAACAGTTAAATTTGATTACTACACATTCAACTAAATTTCATATATATATACATATATCACAAGAATAATGAAGTTCTGTAGAGAAGTTTTGAGATTAACTGGAATGATGTCGCCGTATTCCTAATTCAACTAACCACTTAACACATTGACAAAACTCTGTTATGTCTAAATGAAAGTCTTCAAACTGATTATAGACGAATATTCTAGTAGGCATCATTTACTAGCATATACATTAGAATTCTATTTTCTTTAGTGAAGTTCTCAAGTATCATTTACATTCTGGGTATTATTTCTATTGCTTTATCGGTATAACTTCGATAAATACTATCGATACATTCCACTAAATTTATAATATACAAATGGCTTCCCTGTTCACAAAAACATAGAAGTTCTGTATAGAAGTTTTGAGACTAGATGAAACAATCCCGTCAAATTCCTAATTCAAATAACCACTTAACACGCTGACAGCCGTATAACTCATATAGGATTAAACTACAATCTAATTGTACTGAAACGTATATCTTATTAGATGATCCTTTTTCTGCTATAAAATGATAGAAAAAAAAGTTTTTCTAATTAAACAGATGGCAAAAACGGGTTAATAAGTTTAAAAAAAAGCGATTTTAATTTGTTGGGATAAATACAGATAAATGTTGTGCATTTCAAGGATTTCAATAAATTTGCTGGGGTTCAGGTGCAGTTAGTCGATTACAAGTAGAATCTACATAGTCCTAATCCTACATCCTGTGTGTAATAAATTGGTATATTTTAGAGAATAGCTTTGATTTATTACACTTTTCAAAGGGGGTATAACAGCACAAATTACTTTTAGAGAATCTACATTGAACATAAATTATAGTGCATGCAAATAAAGTCTTATCTTAGTTAAATTAACACTTTCCCAACTAACCTAGTGAAACTACCGGACTTTCTAGAATGTTCTATACTATACTATATAATTTACGTTTTAATAAATCTCTTTAAGTTGAATAGGAGCTTTATGGGCTAGATTACAGAAAATTGGGTTGTTTTACAATGTATCTTTAAAATTAATTCTGGAGGCTTCCGGTTTCCTTTTAAGCCTAATAAAGATGTGAATAAAAATATTATGTTTCAAGAATATGTAAATCTTTCATGCCAAATTAAATCTTTGAAAATGTCTGTTTCCAGAAAGGTAATAGCAAATGTCTAAAAACAAGTTTTCTGAATGTCTTTTAAACAGTATATAAATTTTAGTGTTATATGCAATTTCAGAGAAGGTTTTTGAATGCCAACGTATGCTCTTGAAATTACGAAGGATATTTGATCTTTTGATTTCTTGAGATCAAATTAAATACTATTTATAAATAATATTTTGATTTTTATCCAAATAGTCGCTTATGGAGATATGAAATTAGTAAACAAATGAAAGATATGAAACAAGGTAAATATCATTAGTATATTTATCCACAAATTTTGTCACCATGATTATTAAAACAATTCTAAATATAATTACATGAGGATGTTTTCAATAAAAAAGAAATGTGTACATGCACATTCTCACAACCCTATTGGCGACATTGAATAAAATTCATTGTCGCCAATAGTAAAATTTATTAATTTAAAGCCTTAGAAACATGCAAAATTAGTGTTGCCAACTTGGTGTATTATTCAGAAAGTTGGTAGGGTTGCAATGGTACTTTTACAGACCTGTAATGTTGCATCCTATGATCAGCATTATTGTGTGCTGAATGGGTGCCGCGTCATTAATCTCAGAGCTTGGCGGCCATTTGGCGATTCTGCGACGAATTTTTCAACAAAACGGATATTGCCGGAAACTTCGAGAAGATCCACCCGATAGAAACTAAGATGCACCCTGATTGGTTCTCGGTCCACCTCCGGGAAGCTATAAAAGGCCGACAGTCTCAAGCTGCAGTGAATTGAACCGGAAGCGGAGCTTGGGTAAAAGACTAATAACGAGTCTCCGCTAGTATTATTTAGCAACGGTGGTGGGCCAGTGTTATGTTTAGCTCCAACGAATGCCGAACTGTTGTGTTCCGAGTGAGGTTGTCTAATGTGGAAGCAGCATCGTGTCGTGTGTGGAGCTTCCAGTCGTGTGGTAGTAAAAGGACAGCTAAAGCTAGGAGGCACTGAGAACTTCAGCCATTTGGAGAGACCGTAGAGTGAAGCTCCGAAGATTCCTTCTCCTGCTGGATTTTGTCTGGCTGTTTTCTGTGCTTTGATCGATTTCTACTTGTGGACTATTATCTGTTGTAGTGTGCTGCTGTGTTGGCTGTACATATAGGACACCTTTGTGTTAATATCTCTGTGTCAAATAAACGTTGTTGTTGTTTTCTACTAAGGCCAGCTGATTGTTTTCGCACCATACATCTACTACAAGCGAACCCGGTGATCCGTAACATTTTTGGTGACAGCGATGGAATTGAATCTGAAGGTTTTTGAGTCGCCAAATTGGTCACCAAGCTTTGAGATTACTGACGCGGCACCCACTCAGCATGCAACAGGGCTGATCGTAAAACTGTCTTTTATACGATGACATTATTCGTGCTGGGTAACAACATTACAGTATGTTAAGTGTATAATTTCAGTCTATTGATACAATGAGTTTTCCATTTATATTCTCGTTCCTCCATTTTTTCAATATTTATTAAGTAATAGTTAAATTATCAGATAATTTCGATATTATGATCTTCTTCCATAACAGAATCTATTGATACAACCAATATTCTTTCAATTATCTTTTCTTCAAGTATTTATTGTTCCCAATTTAAGTTTACTCATACATTCATTTTCGAAATTCCAGCTTTCATTGTACGTATAGGCAGGCATTCTTACAAGTCTGAAAATATTTTATTGATATTAATATCATTTTAAATTGCTTCCAGAGCCAATTAATAAAGAATATTCGAATAATTGAACTACAAATACGTATCACTAATTGATTACTTCTACCAACCCTAAGGTGCATGGCTAAAACTGAATAATTGGACTACCACGACCTAAAAATTGTCGGAAATTGTCGTTGAGCCCTAAGGGCATCACGATCTATAGTTTCGAGGGAAGTTCTTTTTGTTCATCTTTCTTTTTCATAATTTTTCTATACTCACCAGAATAGTGAGAACCAGCCACCAAATTGGATGCTTCAGTCAGTTCGAGTTACAAAAGTAAATATATCATAAATTCATAAGAAATAATTCGATGAGTAATTTTGGTACCTATACGAAGTGATACATTGATTACTTTTGGGAAAGATAATAGACCTTTTAAATTCAAACCAAAAGTGATCATCGCTTATCCTAAGTCAATCTAGTGAGAATGATATTCTAAAAACGAGCTACAATTCATTGGAACTATTCAATTCTAGTGTTGGCTTAGTTTGACTCAAACTATAAAAATGACTGTAGATAATAAAATGGTTTTCCACTTTTTCGTAGACGAAGTATTATAATTGTAAAAAAATTCTAATTACAGATTTTGACAAATTTCCTCGATTCTATGATCCTTGAGTCCGAAAAAAGCATTTCTTAATTATATCAGTTTCTTTGTCTATGAAGATGATAACTCCTACACAGATGAAATTTCGGATGAAATTTGACGCAACATTTGGGGTTATTTAGGGACAAACCTTGTAGTTTTGAGCCGCGAACAGATGGCAGGTATGATACCTGAGCTGATTTACTGCGTCTGATTTTAAACACCAATTATACCGAAAAGAAGGAAATCCAACCTCGAAATGATCGCCTGTGTTTTGTCTACGGACATATCGTATTTTTACCTCTGTAACAGTCTAAATATTTCTGAGTGGGCCAATAAAAATGTTTTGTAGCTGTTTTTGATAATTTCAAAACAGATTTTTATGTTCGTTTGATGTTGAGTAACATGCCCAGGTCATATCGGGGGGAGGCTAGACTTAAGTTTAAAGCTATGACATGGCCAACGCTATATCGGTAGTTCTAGTATAATATAATTAATAGTATAATTGCAGTTAATGTTAATAGTATTCTCAAAGAAGATGGAAACATAGGATTTCTTTAAGATCATTTTATAAACTGTTTAGGTTTTTAAATTTTTCTGGCGTTTCTAAACAAGGCAGTTTGAAAACTTTGTAGAAATATTCACATGCTTCTTCTTCTTCTTTTCTTTTTAAGTGTTGGCTTTGGTCAAATTTCCTGCTTTTAGATCAATTTCTGTATCACATTCTACGAATACATAGTATATATATTCTTTCTGAAATGAAAAACAAGAAGTGCGAATATAAAAGCCAATTATAGGAAGTAACGGTAAACACAGTCTTAAAATTAATTCCAACAATTGCTAGCAAAAGTCACGTAAGTAAATTTGAGTACTGCTTTGTTTACCGAAAAAGTTTACCAAAAATTTTGTTTGTTGTATCATGCTAGTGATTAGATTGATTAATTGCTCTAAATTTGCTGGAGCCACAGCTTTATCTAATTATAAACAGAAAAATAAAGAAAATTTGAAGGGAAAAGGAGAATTGCTTTTAATTTCCCCCTATGAGTAAAAGTGTTTTCTTTTTCTTGATGAAGACTGGCGACTTGGATTGTAGTTGCTGTACGACAAACTCACGAACAACACTGCATTTAAGTTGCTTTGTTCAAAAAAAGTATTTATACTTTCAATGACTTTTATTACATGACAATTCTTACTGAATTAGGATTCAGACCGACTTCTAATTAATTTTCAGCAACATCAATTAATTTGATTATCCAATTTAGATTTTAGAATAAAACTGAATCTAGAAACGATACAATGCTTAATATAAAGTATATTTTGTTTATAAAGAAATTTTTTTGAAGGAGCCTAAAGCCACAAATAGCATAGAACATGCATAATTCTTTTAATTTTTAATAATTATATGCTGTAAATCCCAAATGAAATGCTTTTTAATAGATAATATAAAATTTAAGGCGAAAAATGATTATTTAATCAAATTTTCTCTAATAAAAGTTGAAAATCTTAAAAAAGTATTTCTAAATTAATGCAGAACTGCTAAAAATCTTTTAGAATACATTCAGTTTTTTTTAATTGATGCATGAATACGAATATGGATATAAAATGAAGCAAATCAGTGAGGGAAATAAGTTTTGATTCTACGTAAAATACAAAACACAGAGATGAAAATTGAATCAAAGCATAAACAAAAATAACGCTTGCAGGAAATAACACGAATATATGTAACACATCATTACCAAACAACTGCAACAGCACTGTAGAATTCTGAGAGCAGCAAAGAAAATCGCTTCACAATCAATACTCTAAAAAAAAAATTCACTTTCCTTAATCGTTTAAACTCTCTCGCGTATGGGTTATGGAATTTTCGAGAAGAATCTATGGATTTTGGGCCCTAATAGAGTTTTCATTTCACTTTTTTGAGAACCATGAGAATGTATAGGATATGGAATTTTCGAGAAGAATTTATGGATCTTGGGTACTAATAGAGTTATTATTCCACTTTTTTCGGAAACTATGACTTTTCCTGCCAAATTTGCCAGTTTGCCAGCTTTTTATCAATTTATTCACAAAGAGCGGTGGGGAGTGATTGACCTGTCATTCATGCTACATAGATTACAATATCTGTAAATCGTTCTTCTTTACTATGAGACTAACTGATTGAAAAAGAAACTTTGCAGAGGAGGAACAATATATAAGATTTTAAAAATATTAAATTGATTAAAAACATATAAAACAGTGTAGTTATTTGTTATTAAATGCTTTAAGAATTTATATTATACAATCCCAGATGAAATGGTATTTGAATTAGTTGAAATGGATCGTCAAATTATTCACTTAACTCTTTATTTAACTCTGAAAAATTTTACTTTTAGAGTTAAGTAGAGCACAGTCAATGATATCCATTAAATAATATCTACTATATTGCACGAGAATAAAACTAAGATTCTATTTAAAATTTGTCTTTAAAATTAAAATATTTTAAAAACAAAAGAATTCGAAGTACGATAAATTTTATTCAAACAAGCTCTCTAAAGTAGGAGTTAGAAGATTCGATTAAAACTAAGACTTTTGTTTTACATATTTATTGTTGTAAGGAATTCTTTTATTTGTAATATCTAATTATCAGAAAAATACGTTTAAAAGAGAGAATAATATAGAGTTTTGCAGTAAATGCTTTACTAACAGCAATCGATTAGGATCTGGGATTATAAACTTCCTTCATGATTTTAAAGATAAGATAATAAATAAGAAAAAGTCATTCAACTGCTATACGATCCTTTTGTTCGAAATAAAATATGTTCATTATGCAATGATGATTAAATCCTCTTTAGTTGTTTTGGGGAAGAAAAATTCATAGATTTATTATAAAATGTTCTCTGGAAAGTTGTATGAGCTTTTTAAAATTCTAATTTATCTTTAATTTCTTAAGATGTCCTTTAATTGTTCTGAAATAATTGGTTTCATTACGGTTTATAAATATTTCATTGACATTATTTTGAAAAAGAATTAACTTCTTAAAATTAGTGGCATAAGCGTCATCTGGAAAAACAGTACTGGTATATTCAAAATTTCAAAAGAATAAAGAATAATCTTGCTCTGTAAATTTTTCTTGTAAAAGCAATTAACGAATTTAGAACTTTTAATTCTAGAATGAATCTTTTCACGAATGGATAAACTTTGAATTTAGTCAAATGACTTGAATTCAGCTTTATTGATATAAAATGTAATAGAGAAGATAGCAAAAATAAATAAATAAGATTTTTAGATATGTGGAATGAGATTTCTTCAACTCAAACCGTGTTTTGCTGCAAACGATATTAATGAACCAAATGTTTATTTGTCTTTGGCAAAAACCAATTTCTTTTTTGTTCAATGTTTTAATTTTATTTAGTTTACATTTTGATAGAAATAAATACGAAGCATTTGAAGTAATTTAAGTTAATAACTTCGTGCCCTTTTCTCAAAATGTTCGTTGTTACTTTGGATTAAAAATTGACTTCCAAATATATTCTCTGTAAAAAAATATTTGCTGCATAGAATTTTTCTATGGCATTCTGAATTTTGTTAATAAACGTAAGGTAAAAGTTTTTTATTTTGAGCAAATGGAATTATTTCTCCATATTATTGTCAAAAGATGAAAGTTTTTATCCGAAGCCATAAAAATTGAAGTTACAGTACCATGAAATTTAGAAAACAGATGAAATAAACATCTACGTTTTTATTAGCGCTATGATGTAATGGGATTGGTCTCTATTAGAAAGGCTCATGTGCTAAATGGACGAAAACTTTTCAAATTAATTATACTTATTCGTATTTATGTCTGAAAATAAGACGAAATTGTTGACATTTCACTAAGTTTATGTTTAATTTAATTTAATATTTTTATCATGTCAGAACATGATGTTTTCTTGGGATGAGGTTTTTGACGTCAACAAAAATCCGTAGGTGTAAAATTGAAATTTCATTATCCTCACGAGCATCTCAAAAAATCAGATTGTAACAACGTGATGCCATCCCATTTACAAAAGCCCTGATTTTAAAAAATAATCTAATGACTACCGCACATAAAACCTAGAAAAATGCCCTTTTGAGCACGTGATTACATGAAATGAAATAAATAAGAAATGTGATATTTTTAAACAATCAATGCGATACAAATTTTTTGAATCGTTTGCAATAGTAAAGTGACTCATTCAATGAAACAATTAAAAGGAATAAAAATATAATTTAACTTGCATGAGCACGTGGTGCTTGGCCGTACAAAAAATGATGCACTGACATGATACGTTAAAATATGCCTAGCAGATTTCATTTAAATCTTTATTAAAATTTAATTTAGTATTGACTTTAAATTTAATTGAAATGAAATTTGTCACCTAAGGCCACTGGCTTTTAATAATAATTGAGAAGAAACTGTATTTATTTTAACTACTTTTTAAACTACTTATTATATATTTCCTCTTATTTTAGTAAAAACGTAATTTAGTAATAATTTAATTTGTTACCTCCTGATATGTTTAAGAAAGTACATATGTATTATCCCTGATAACATGCTATTTTTACATAATTCTGGAAATTAATTTTCAGAAAATGGATTAACTTAATAATCTGTTATTCAGGTTAAAAAATGGCAAAAAATGTTTCCGAATTTTAAATAGTTTTAATAATGAATTTTAAATTAAAAACTAAAGAAAATAAATAATTCAAATTATTCCTAATAATAGAGTCTTTGAGAGATCCAATATGTAAGGAACTACTAATGTCAGAAATCTGTGGTAATAGTAAGTAATATGATAAGCGCCTTAGTTTTTAAATCTGGCCAGATGATCAATTATAACATCTTCTTCGAAACTTTGAAGTGAATGTAAAACATAATTGCAAATAAACCAAAAATAATTTCTTGTGGAGATACAAATTTACGTTCACGAAGTGTACTTTCTGTTATATGTAATCTATATCTAAGTCGGAACAATTTAAATGTTATTAAATTTTAAAATGTTTCATCACAAAATGAAAGTTATGAAGATTTCAATTTAATTTGATAAGAGCTCGAACAAGATTAAATTACAAGAATAAATGTTTTATTTATCTTCTTCGTGAAAGAAACATCTGTTATGCAATTTCGGTTAGTTCAGAAATCCCTCATTTCTTCTGGAATAAAGTGTCTTTTAAAAGTACAAGTTTTTCAGGATCATTAATATTTTAATAAATCTTTACAATTCATTGAGATTTAGTTTATAGATTAAAAATATGGCTTTAAATATTTGGAAATTGGCCAAAACTAATTTTAAAATTGCTTTAAAAATTATGAGCTTCATAAATTATTTTTAGGGAAATTTGTGCTAGAAAATTTTGAAACAGAACTACTGACAATATAATTAACAGTTTATTAGATTCTTAATGAATTTTCCTTGACTATCAAATATAAATTACTACATATCATTTACTAAATTTTATAATGATTTAGTAAAGGTAATTTACAAAAAGACAGAAAAATATGTATGAAAATTTTGAAAATAGTCAATTTTAAACATTTTCTTAGTTTTGCATAACGATCGTGCTTAAAAGTAATGTTATTTAACTATCAAAATAAGATCTTGATAAAATTTTCCAACATATATCCAGATTTACTTCTATTAATTATTTTTCCTTTGATTTCCATTAACAAATTCCATGTTATCTGTATATAATATCTAACCAAACCCAAGAAAGACCGTTTAAATAAATTATTTTAACTTGTTTTGATTCTTGTCTACAACGATAGAATTTTCTAAATGAGACTTTCATCACTATGATCTGAATAAATTTTGAATTTTCATATTTTTGCGTATTATTTATAATATTCTATAATTTCAATTAATTTTTCTCCATTTCTCAACTCAGAATATCATTCATACGGATTGAAAATTTAATGAATCGCTTAATAATTAAATTCTTTAAAAATTAAAACAGTTTAATGCAACCCAGAATTTTGAAATAGAAATTTTTTTATTACATGAAAAGATTTTTACATTTTCCATTAATCTTCACATTAATGAAACAAAGAAAAAAAAATTATTTTCTTCTTTTATTAAAAGAAGAAAATATCTGTGAAACATAGACAACTAACATCAAAGTTCCATAACTAAATTATAATGAGCTATAAGCTAAAAATTATATCGTAGAAAATAATTAAAATACAGTATTTTTACTTTTGAATATATGGAAAAAAGTTTATTTAATTTTATTCATATCATGTTTGTAAAGATTAGTAGAATTTTAATTCTGTAAATGTAACAAAAATTTTGCCCACTTTAGGGTTCTTGATGACATTACACTATTTTGCTATTTTAAGTAATTACTTATCTCTTTATAGATTCATTTAAATTTTTCTATCCATAGGAATAGCACCCTTGATTGAGAATTTGAGAAAATTATAAGTAACTATAAATTAAGGACCCCAAAATAGAAAATATAAAATTAACTAAAATTGTACAAAGGGAAAGAGACAAAATTATAATCAATAATAATTTAGAAAATCATTTTTGTAATTATCTTTTTAAATAATATTTCTAAGAGAATTTGAACAAAAATATTTTTAATTTAATGCTTTTATCCCACGAAGTGATAATCTGCTTGTAAATTTTTTATCCTGTATAGTAAAGAAATCTATGCAATTTTGTTTCTAGTTAATGAATAAGAATGTAATAAGACATAGCTTTGTTTACTAAAGAGCCATTGCTTTTGGTTGTTGCAAGATATGATAAGCTTTTTAATGAATTTTTGAAAACAGAAGGCTTCTTAACGTCACTAATGCACAAATATAGGATTTTATTTTTTGCTAATTAATTTTACGCAAAAGATAAGAAATACAATAAAAGAAATACTGAAAAGATAAGAGATAATAAATTTTTCTTAAAATTACTATGCTTTATAATGATACTGAAAACAAATACTTTAAGCCGCAATTAATCAAAGTCAGTGAAGAAATAATTGGCCTACAAAAGTCTTATACATTAATATAAAGCATATGAAAATATAAAGCTTAAAAAATTTCCAAACTTGATGACAGCCTTATTGTCGTTTTATTCCTAATGAAAAGTATGAATGCTATTTTTTGACATTAGTATTATTGAAATGTTTTTTATTTATATTCAATCAGATAGTAACAGTTGAACTCACTTATTATTACGGGTATTGGTTACAATAATATGGAAAATAAAAAAAAAGTATTTTCGTGATTTTTTTTTAAAAAGGGCAATAAAAATCGTTTAAAAAAATAGAAAAATTTTGTTGATGATTTTTTAACAATACACTTACTATTTTTTCTCATTACTATTCAAAATTCTAACAGAAAAGGCTGGTTTGTAATAATATGTGTGGTTATTTCATCGTGTAAAATATTTTAAAATTAAAAACTGCTTTGATTGTTATTGAATTAAAATAATTTGATTTTGGACATCGAAGTGAAGAAAGTGAAAGAACGCATCTGCTTTCAAAGAAGCATACGCATTAATTTTGGATTATTGGTAAAAGCAGGTAAAGAATATAAGCAATTAAAGATGTTAAATAATCAATTAGAAAATAACTAACTTGTTGTTTCTCTTACACTTTGATCAGCTATACACATTTTTAAAAAATCTCTCTTTTATTTTCGTACGTCTTTTAATGATACTTACATTTATATTAAAGACGTAATTCAACTATATTTTAAATTAATTGTAATCAATAGTTTTAATGGAGACAATATTCTTTATATTTCACCATTTGTGAATAAAATATGTTGTACTAATACAAAGAATATCAATAACTTATAACGCAATTTAGGGATGGATAGTTTTTAAAAATCGACTGATTCAACTAATATTTTAAATTAATTAAAAAATTATTAAAAATAAATTTTATTTATAATATTTAATACAAGAGTGCCTCTAAGTTAAAAATATACATGAAAGGATTTCAACTCCCATTAGCATACTATATCAACTACTAATATTTATAAACTACTATTATTAATCGATATATGTGCAAGTAATATTAAAGACTAAACATTTAAATGTTGTTTGCAAACTCTGTTTTATTTCGCCATTCAGTTTACAAAGAGTATGCAAAAAGACTCGAAAGAAAGAAAGAAAAACGTAACTCGCAACCAATGATTTTTTTTTTGTCGCTCTCAGACGATTTCAAAATTCTCCATTGTTTAGTCATTCACATTTTAATTAAATTCTAGGAGATAAACAGAAAACGATAAAAGCATACTTTATTCACAATACTCAAAAAACTGTAATTCAGAATTTATTTCCCAAAGCAATTCCATTTAAATTTCTTAATTTTTTTACCTTTATTCTCTCTGTTTTTAATTAAGCAGCAATTTATGTTAATATTTATATTCTTGATGAATTTATTTTTCAGTTCTTGTCCAGAAATGTCAGATTTAAAGCTAAATGTTCTGCATTTAGATAAATTAAGATATGTTATAGGAAGTGAAGGAAATTAAATTTGAGTAATTGAAAAAATTTTCAGCTTGAAATAAATATTTCTTACCTATATATCCCATCAGATAAAATCAAATATTTAAACTTTTGAAGACAAATGGTATGACTGATGCATATGTCTGTGAAAATTGTAGAGGACACAATTTATTTAAACCTCTCAACTTAAAATATTTTTGTTAAAACGCAAACGACAATTTAAGAAAATTATTTACGAACACTTTTTTGTAAATATTAGTTTCATTAAAATAATTTCCTAACAGCTGTGAGTGATATTTTTTCATGCAAGAAATTTGAATAGTTTCATATCAATCTTACGGATTAAAAATTCCGATGTTCCAGCATTTTGATAATTAGAGAAATTTTATTATCATGTGATTACGTGTTGTTTTTTAAGTTTCAGCATTTTTGAAGCCTCAAAATGTGTAGGCAACTAATTGGTGATATATCACTTTTAATACACCGATTTTTTCTCTTTTAGGGTTATTAGAAAATAATTCAAAATATTATAACATTTCGATTTATCATTAAAAAACTATTTAAAAATGGAAATTTAATTTATAATTCAAAAGTTTGTCAATTGTACTGTAGTTAAATTTTTTTCTTGATAGAATGTTTTTATTATGTGAGAACATAATGTTGTATAAATCGCAGGCTTTTGAAACCACAAAATAAAAGGGTAGAAAATTGGCGATTTATCGCTTTTGAGGCATTCATTTTCCGCTATTAGGGTTATCAGAATATGATAAAGAGGCTTGTCACATTTGGCACCAACAAAAAGTTCCAACTTGGCACGAATGTACTCCATGTGTCCGATTCTCGATATATCGACGCATGTGCGTTCTGTCAGTCACATGATTGTTTTAAACCTGTTTAAATTTATTAATAAAATTATTAAGGCAAACGCCTTAAAAATAATAATTTTCTCATGTTAATATGACATTTAAGATAGCAGATTTCAATTTTGTTGTCTTAATATTTATAATTTTTATTGGTGCTAATTGATATTACAACAAACATATACAAAACTACGGAAAAGAATCTTTTTTCAAAAATATTAATACAAGATATAACAAGAGGTTTTTTGTTTACTGAAAATATCATAAATATGAAGCTGAAGGAAATAAAAATCAACTTAAACAAAATTAAATATTTTTTGCGGTGAATATGAAATGAATTGTTTCCAATCATAAACAAACACTCCTCTTTGAATTACATATTGCAAAACATAGAAATCAGAAAAGAACAAAAATTATTCCGTTTTTTGGATCCCTACAACACAATTTAAGTAATAATGCAATTTCGATTATCTTTCTATATTACACCAAGAAATCAGTTAGATTTAGTATTGAATTAAATGTATTAAGTCATACAAGTCCAGTGCATAGCAGAGAAATCATATTACTCTATTAATTATCAATTATCATATTATTTAATTATTAGGTTCTGAAAAATATACATTCGCCTAAGGTTGAATTTTTTTCTCGGTTTCTCGATAAATTTGGCAAATCTGATAATCTTTATTGCAATCTTTATACCATTCCTTGTAGCCATTCAAAACGACCGATTTTTGGCGAATTTTTGGAAGGTTGACAGGACTTTCACCTACTTGGCAAGAAACTGAACACTATTATTCTTTATAATAACGGCTTGTCTGGACGTGAAGTGACGATTATTTACAGATTGACCTACTAAACTGAATTTAGAATCCTGCTCAAATAACAAGGGCATCAATCACCTTAGCCAGCAATCTCGAAACTTCCACGCCGTCATCTGAAGGAATTTAATCACAGATGGGGAATATAACGTACATTATGCTAGCATAAAAGCGAAATATTTGACGGAATAAGGCCATTATCTCTAATCTTGGGACCCAGTTTCGGGACCTTACGTCCCAAGCTCAAATCAGTCATTAGATTACTGTGATGTCATGTCTCACATTTATGTCATTTATGCAATTTATATTAACAATTTCAGAGGAAAAACACGTGAATATCCAAATATTGATTATATTAGAGAAAATCATATGCTGAGTCTCAATAAGTATTAGCATGGGCTTATTGAAATCTTATTACTATCTCGATTTCATTTATATTCAACAATTTCAATGATTAATAAGCACTGATAGAATGCCGTACATCATACACTGTTGTGAAAAAATCCTTTTCATTAATAATCAACTTAAGAGATTTCATTGATTCAATGTGAAATAGCGTGTAATTATTCTATACTGTGCAGGGGGTTTCAAAACTCATAGTAGTTAGCTTAAATGGTAATTGAGTACTGATGAGTAAACATCAAATTCCATATGATGCTTGTTCGCAACTAATCATACAAAGTAGTAAAGAATTATTTTTCTAACTTCAATAATGAGGAAGTTATGAGGAATCCCATATTGAATAAACCTTCGTTCCTCAGATATACAGATAAAATTGAATGACTGCATCACCACTACAGTATTTTCGGGAACTGAAGTTAAGTTTAAAGGGCTAACACGGTCCATTATCGGTATAAGGTAGCCTACCCCATATCATTTCTACACCTACCCAGGTCGAAGAACCAGTTATTATGCCATAAGCTTCTCGTACTCATACTGAGGTGTGCAAAAGGGGAAGTTGAGTTATGTCATAAAAAAATCAGCTCCCATAATTTTCACCCCCATTTGATGATACGATTCGTTATGATTTTTATTTTTGTTGTAACATATTAATCAAATAGAATAAAAAATGTTTTAATCATCTCAGCATAGAATGGGTAAAATAATATATAACTGATACCGCCCCCCCCCCATCTAGAGCTTCATGGAATGAGCCCCAATCAATCCTTGATATTTCATGCCTAATTAATTGTTTCTTATCCACATCTAATCCTTCACGTTTTAAAAAAACTTTGAATATTTCGTTATATTTTATTCAATTATTTCATTACTTTAATTTTTTAATGTCTTCTTTCCTTAACGATAGAGAAAACCATAATCATTAAATTCAAAATTAAAATTGCAATGCATAGAAGGGTATTTTTTTAATAAGCGATAAGAGCGAAAAGGTTGTCAAAACTATCGATCTTTTTATACTTTTCTTAAAAGAAATTTGTTTACTATTATATTCTGGAACACTTAAGAATTCTATTCCCTTAAAAATTCGAGTATCTACAAAACTCGATTCAATTTTGAATCTGAAGTTGTCAAGCGGAGTTTGAAATTCTAGTAATAATTCAAAATTCTATGTCTGCAACAGAATTTTTATTCTAAATGATTTCTCTAAAGTACCGAGGCAAAATCTTTTCCTTTTGTGTTTATAAACTTATAAGATTTCTTTTTACTTGTGTACGGGTAGAAATATTGTGGTTCAAGTCATTTTCCACAGTATTTTTTTTTAAATTGTGTGTTCCATATTTCCACTCGACTATTTCCTTTCTTATAATCCCAATCTACAAATGGTTAAACTTCTTGACAAATGTTTTTATTAGAAATTCACCATCAATAGTTTTTGAAACTCAGTTGGGATTTCTTCGAGTTTTCTAATATGCAAATTGTAGAAGACCAAGTATTCTTTATTGTTACAAAAATATTCGCCAAATCATGAAATAGTGAAGTATTTTCTACAATTTGTAAAACTGAAAACAAAAAAAAAGTCGTTAAAATATTTTTCGTTATAAAAAAAATGCTAAAATTCAAAACAGATGCATTCTAATTTATTAAAATAGAGACTAAAAAGTGTACGCCAAACGATAATTTTAGAATTTTAATATTAAACAGTCAAATATAAATATATCTCTAAATTTATTTTAGTTATTTATGTATTGAAATGATAGAAATATTTAGAAATTATAGTTTTTATCCTTCTCCATGTATTTAAGAAGTTGATGTATTATTTAATTTTTCTCTAAAATATTCCTTGTAAATAAAGGAACAAATAAGTAAGTCATATTTCAATGCCATTCCACAAAATTGATATTACTATTTTAAAACAACAAATCAACTTGCAATTAAGAATATGAATATTTGATTGGGAAATTTGAAACACATTTTCTTCATTGAAACATATTTCCTACTAAAACCTTGCACTTACTGAAATTAATATGGGCTATAAGTAAAATAAGCATTCGTTCGCATAACCTAGATATAGTTATTCCAGCCAAAAATATTTTACATAAGTTATATAAATCTAACTCTCATTCAAATAATCTTCATTGGAAAGACCTTTCAGCCTAAGAGGAGTTCGATTAAAAATAAGGTAATTTTTTTTCAGGGTAAAATAGTTTATAGTAGGTCTGTATTTTACTTTCTTCTAGATTAATTTCAAGTTCTTACTGAGTCGTTTTAAGTTTCATTCGCTGGATTTTCCGAAGTTCCGTCTTTTCTGAAAAGTATTTGCTTGTCAGAAAAATAGAAAGGTAACTAAAAGGAAAAAGAAGAATGAATGTAACTATATTTCGACTTTTAGGAACATCAGAATTAGGATTAAAAAGAAAACTTTCTTTCAAATTAATGTTCACTTCGTATTTCTTCTTTTAAAAGAACATTACTTTTACTCTATCTATTTCAGAAGAGTATTCTATTTGATTCTTTTGAAAGGGTATTAAGCTTAGTATAAAAATGCATCTTGATATCTTGCTTCAATAGATGCAGGACAAGACAAAGCCTATTGCATTTTTAGAAAAGGGAATTTATTCGGACTCATTTTAAATTCATATGTGCATGCATTTGGTATCATTTTAAAAGTATTCCATGAATAGAAATTAATAGCAATATAATATTATTACGTATCTGTAGTATTACTTCTTTACCCAGTTTGTATTAGAATAAAAAAGAAAAATGCTTTAAAAATAATTAATTCATGATGAAAGACGTGATGACCAATAAACTCCCTCCCGTAATAACAAAAATGAAAATAAAAGAATTATGGTGATATGCATATATAGCTATGAGATCGTAGAACGGTATAAAAATGTATCTTTAATATCTTGGTTCAATAAATGCAGGATAAATCAAAATCTACTGTATTCTTATGAAAGTCTTCTTTCGGTTTCATTCATCGTATATGTATTTGGTACTGATTTAAAGAATGTACTCTATAAACAAAAATTAATAGCAGTAAAACAATATTGCACCTCTGTAGCAGTTATCAGTCCATAGCTTTTTTTAGTTAGTATAACTATAAAAAAAGAGGGCTTTATAAATATTTAATGGAGAATGAAAGGATGCCTCATCAACAAATTCCAAAAATTGGGACAAAAAGGATGGTTATAGAAAATACAAGAATTATGGTGGTTACCTATAAGAATATGAGATCTGACGATGCATTTAGAATATATTCAATATGATGTGGAGGCTGTCAGTGAGATGTATAAACTCTCTTTGGGGCATTTATTATGGTGCGAGGTCTTTACCTGCATTCTTTGGGATTGTGAAGTATTTACTGTTGTTAAATAATTATTTTGATAAATTTTAATAAATCTATTAAAGTCAGCTTTAAACATAATTTTTAATAATGCTTTGAAAACCCTTTGCAAAAAAAAATAATTTAGAATTGTAAATATGTTAAAAAGAAAACATTCGTTTCTCAGAGCAAAAGTGAATATTTGATTTTAAATTTTGTTACAAAAAGCAATGTTTCAGCAAACTTCCAAATAACGGAATATATTTTTAAAAAATAATTATTTTTATCATAGCATTATATTTATATATAGTGTGATATAAATATCGACTACATATAATTCATTCAAAAAAAAAACTGCTACAAATAAAGCAAATTGAAAATAAAACGGATAAATCTTTCTTAAAATAATAGTATACTACCGAAATTTCTAGCTAGAGATTTAAATCCTTAATTTTGTTTCTATTATCTAAAAAATTATGCTTTTAGCAACAATTTTTATTTTTGGGATTATTATCTCCTTCACCCTCCTCAAAATCGAAAATCAATAAAAAAAAATTTTGGCAAAACTTTATGAATTGATAGTTTTTAAATAAGTTGTGTTTGAAATATACATAGTAAAAAATTGTGATCGTTAAAAATTTAAATCATGATATTTCAGTGAATTCCCACATTTTAAACCAATTGAAATCCAAAAAATGCATTTATGGCCATCATTCTGTGAATAAAATAGAAACTTTATGTATATTTTTTAGCAAGAATAAATAGATCGCTAGTAAATTTTGAATGAAATTCTCCTGTAGGAAGTCTGCTTGTAAATATATTGTACGCGTGGGAAAATCTAAACTAAAATAGCTTGATTTATTTTATATACAAACATTTGCATTATACTTAGAATTTTTTAAAAAAAGAATTACGTTGTAAGAGTCTAGTAATACAGTGGTTGAAAAAGAATTACTAAAGAATGAGCATAAGTTGTGCTTTAACAGCATATGATGACGTTTTTAAAATCAAGAGACGATGTATTTGTTTTCGTACACAATACAGTTAGATTGATTTTAAATTTTGCAGCAATCATAATAAAGTAAGTCATACCAGACTGTCCAACCTCACGAAATAAACCCTAAAACTGTATGACCGGACCGATGCAACAACAATACTAGTGGAAACTGAAGTTGAGTTCTAAGGGCATCACCGGCCTCGGTATACCCTTTCCCATAGGAAGTGTTCCCTTCATCGATGGGAGGAGCCTAACCCCCAACTATTTGTGCACTCTTCATGATAGAGAGATCCAACCACCACGCATGAAGCCTCTTATCCTCAATTAGAGTTGCTCCTTGGGAGGATATCATAATAAAGTAAAAAAAGATTCATCGACGACGCCAAAAAAAGATGATATGGACTGGCGTCGTATGCAGCTGACTAGTTATACAGAAAAAAAAACTGAGTTTAGAGAAAATAAAACGATATTCCCGTGATTCCTGTTGACACTGGATTATTAAATAAAAAAATATATAAATATGAATGAGATAATGGCATCATCTGAAGGTGATGTCACATTCTTGAAAGTGAAGAACAGTC
>JAOUZG010041912.1:4555492-4575491 GCA_026289955.1 Argiope argentata
TATATATATATATATATAGTTTAAATTCTCAAATACCAATAAAATACTTATCCATCCATTCAAGCTCAAATACAATTTTTAAAACTTGTTGTGGATGACACTTGATGTTAATAGTTTTTCAAATGTTAATTCATTCGTTAAATTTAATTAATTTTTAGTACTTTATATAAAGTTTCAGAAGTTTGTAACGAACATTAAATAATAAATATAATCGAAATTTTATATTTTAGAAGAGTTGTCTGTTATTCTTAATGTATAGCGTAATTCCTCATTAAAATATAATGGAGCTTCGAATTAAATTTTTAAAATCAAATTTGCAGATGGCGACACTGGTATGAAATCAAAATTCAAATGATAACTGATCGGAGGATTTCAGTTATTTTCAAGTGAATATGACGAATGCGAGATCAGTTCTAGCTAAAATCAATAATTTTCAGATAAAATATTTATATTAATTGTAATTATTTAACAAAAATTAAATAAAGTAAAATCTTTCTTTCTTGATCTAAGTAGGAATTGACTTAATTTTTTATATAACTTATTATTTTATAGATGAAATATTTTGATCCAAATAAACCTTTTTATAATAAAATATTTGTTTATTATCGAAAATATATTTTTTGTAGTTTCCCGAATGTAATCTAAGCATATAATATTTTCGAGATGCTACAAATAATTTCTTCATTGTCATTATAATAAGATACAAAATTAACATGGAATCCATGCAAAAGCTTTATTGTTCCAAAATAATAAAATCAATGCAATATTTTTTTCTTATCTAAATACATCGTCTAATCAAGTAATGATAAAATTGTAAAGCTAAATGGCTTAAAATGAAAAAAAAAAACGCGAATTCTTTGATAACAAAAAAGCAATTACAAATCTTCCTCAACAAAATAAAAATTCTTTATTGTAACGTATATCTCAGCCCTACTACATAAAATTAATTTACTCGTTCTATCTTTTTTAAAAAACTTTTTTTGCATAGATAATAGCAACTATTCTTGGATAGTGGTATCTTTGTACTCCAGGATAAAACTTAGTTCATTTAAATCAAGTTCAAACTCATTAAGAAGTAGATTTATGACCAATAAAGTTGGAATTGAATTTTCTTAAGCAGCAAACGACTTTTAGGATAGTAAAACTCCCATAAAATAAATATAAATAAATAATTAAACTAAAACAACATCCGGTCTTTTCTGTTTTTTCTATTAGCTAAATTTTGTCAGATTAATCCGAACGTGAAAAAAGGGAGATTAACGGCAAAATTTATTATTATTACTATGATTTGAAAAAAAATATTTTAGTGATTAGGTATTTCTTCATTTTTTATTATCAAAGATTAATTCCTTTAATTCCTTTTATACGATACATCATATTATCTATATCACGACAAATAGAAAGATGCTCCGTTATTCCGGGTTTGCACTCGGATAGTTATAAGACGACAAGTACGCAGCGCATGCGCAGAAAGGCTAAAAAAGCGGTTCGAACTATGGTAAGTAATTGCTCAGACGGTGCAACTATAAAAAGCTGTATTGTATTACTTCTTACTAACTGGACCGGGATGACCTGGTAAGTAGAGCGTTGGACTCGTGCTAATTAGGAAACGGGTTCGAAGCTCACCAGCCAAAATTTTCCCCGAGTGTGTGGCGATTGGCGCTCATTAAATCTGTTCGTGATCGCAAAGTCCTCTATATCGATAGAAATATCATTGAGGGTACTGGGTCAGAGGTGATCGTTCTCTGTTCCAGGTCTAAATTACGATCTTAGATGTATGAATGAATTTGCATGAATGGTAATCCGCCCTCTAAAGAGGGTTGTGATGTGTCCGGAGCTAAGTCGTACTCTTGGCCCTAGATGGTGCTACTTGTAAAACAAGAACCGTATATATCCGGCTTAAAATCTGCTGATGTATCAGCGGGGCTTGTCCATGGCAAGTGTCTTAAGTAACAACAACTTCTTACTAACCAGGTGTTTGTAAAATTCGGCCAGATCTTTTCTTTCTTTTTCTTTTTTTTGGGGGGGAGGGCCTTGAAAAAATTGATTACTGATCATAGATTAATTCCGACACTTTTTGTTCTTTTTGCTTATTGTCTTTTTATTATATTTATTTGTCACTTCTTTTCTATAGTTTTCCTGGTTTAGATAAGTTGACCTTTTTTAAAAAAATTATTACCATGCTTCTTTGTATAAATATCCATCATTTTAACACAATACGCAGTGAAAAAGAAAAGCATATAAAAATAAATATATATTGCCAAAAGAGCAATTTATAGCCGTGCCTGGAAGGCTTGAATTTATCTTATGGAATTGTGGCAAACATAAAACAATCCCTTTCTGAGCATGTGCAGCCTATTGGATGGATGTAAAATCGGCACCAACCGGTAATAAGACGGCCAGTAGGCAGAGCATGCTTATAAAGGCTGAAAAATGCTGTTCGGACGATGGCAAGTAATGGCCACGACAGCACAACTTGCTGTGTACTGTATGTTTTTCTTACTGCACATGATCTTGTAGAATTTGGTGGTTTAGTTTGACAGCATTGATCACTTATCCTAAATTTATTTTTTGCTTTTTGTTCTTTCTGATAAAAAAAAGGTCTATTTTTCATTTTATTTGCAACTTTATTTCTATAGTTTTCCTCACTTAGGTAAGTTGAAATTTTTTTATCGTGTTTCTTTGAGTACACATCCACCATTTTATCTCAGTATCCCACGCAATGAAAATATCCAAAAGCCAAAAGTGAAATTTATAGCCAAGCTTGCATCACCTGAATTTATCTTTCGAAATTGTGGCAAACTTAAATCCTTCTTTTTCTACGCATGCGCTATCTACTGGCCATCTTATAATGTGCCAAGTATAAACCCGGTATTACACAATATATTTGAATTTATGAAGTGTTTCCACAACGTTTCAACAAAATAACCTTTCATTAAAAGCTTTTGCAAAGAAAAGCCTCTATCGTCTTTCATGACCTACTAGAACTTCAGTGGAACAGATTTCTGAAGAAAGGACAAATTGTTTGAGATAAATAAGAAAACACTTTTTCAATTTCGTGTTTATTTAATTTACTCGCCACCGCAGAATAACAAAAGTATCTATTAAAATTTAAATTATATTTTAATGCTCTTGCACATAGAATGTTAATAAATAAGTTTTGAAGTTTCTCAAAGACAAACAGACCCAAAATTAATCTGCTATGCTTACAACACATAAATAGTTATAAAAAGAGACAGAAGATATTTCTAGAAACTGTTTACAAAGCTAAGCATCTGCATTATAATTCATTCTTACCTATAATTACCAAGAAAATCGTTAATAAAAACTTAAATACTCTAAACGTGAGCCCAAATATTGTGAATATTTTTTCAAAGTTTATCTAAAACTTTAAAGTTATTTATTTTAAAGTTTTAATTATCTTTCATGTACAATTTCGAAACTAAAAGTGTTGATAAATTTACCAGAACAAAGATTATTTTCCTTGAGCACACTTTTCAACAAGATTTATGAAATTCTGCCTCGCAAGCAAAATAAATGACTGTATATTCTTTAAAACGTATCATTTTTAAAATTACAATCTTATCAAGGACGTTTTATGAGATGCAAGAAGTGTTTTATAGGATCGATATGACACTTTTTTTTATTAATGATGCCTCTGAATTCGAAAATTCGTTCAATCTTCTGTTTACTACTTTTACTATCGGTGAAAATAAATTAGTTTTTTAAGGCAGGTGACAATTAAAGAGGATTCATAAGCGGTAGAAATTTTTTGGTCGTTGGCCAATCTTTGCAAACTTCGGTCAAAACTGAAGAAGGTAGTGATTATTTATTTATCTTTCTACTACAAAAAGGAAAGATGATTAAAATTCTTCGAGCAAACATGTCTTGTACATTTTCTAGGTCTTCGCTAAAAAGCCAATTTTTCATTCATTTCCTATGCGTGACGTAATGAAGCGAAAGAATACATTTTACTTTAGAATAAGTAGTACTTTGTCGTGTAAAACTGCCGACAATAGAACGTTAGCGTCGCGTAATTGGAAAACTAACCATTTCCATTTTATTTTAGAAACTTTTCCTTTATGATTCAAAATTCTTTTCATGAATTAGAAACTACCAAGCTTCAAATTGTACAGTAAAATAAGCCATCACCAAATCCCAAATTAACTTAAATTCAGGCTTGAATTTAACATTGTAGACAGTGGAATAAGGGCTAGACTTTTTTTATTTAATAAATAATAACAGATACAAAGAAAACAACAGATAATAATATCAACTTGATATAAGGAAATCATACGGAAAGTGTATGAGACGACCTCGTAAATAGTTTAAGACAGAAAATTTCACCAGAAGCATAACATCTGAGCCTAAGAATTAACTACTGGAATATATTTATAAAGAGTTACGTTAAGAAATGTTTTTAACTATGAATCATGGTAAACGGTTTGTAAATGTTCACACTGAAATCGACGAGAAATATATCATTAGAGCTAAATTTTAACTACCGCTTCTGCTTTTTTTCCAGAAGTGTTTATTTGGGATAAATTCGAGTTTTTTTAATGTAAAATGCAAAAGGAGAATTTTTTTATTGAATTTCCAGCTCTTAACTATAGGCCTTATTTATGAAAATGGTAAACACATTTCAAAACATTAAAATTGTAAGTTATTCCAAAAAATAATTGACTGTGAAAGGAATAAGGAATAACAACATCACGCGAAATGAAACGTTAAAAAGCAAGTTCTTGGAAGTAATTTATAATTTAATTTCGCATAAATTGTTCTAAATATTGCTTATAAAAATAATAAATATTATTTAACATTCTTATCTCTTCTAAAAAATTACCTGCGAAAAGCACTGAATTTCATGAATTAATGAAAATCATTCATTATCAAGGCAATTTTTTTTAAATTTTACATTAAAAATCAATTTAAATCAATTAAAAGTAAGCCATTTATCACTAATTCTGATAGATATTCTCTATTTTTCGAATATATTCGTTACTTTGTTTTATCTATACATAGTAAACAATGAAATTTCCTGAAAGGATCTGTATGTCGGAATCCCAAATACTAGAGAAATAGTTTTCGGCAATTGGATACATTTATACCATTTCGTAAAGCATTTATAGGGGAAGTTTTTTGTATATTAATAATATATCAAAAAACAACGGAAGTTTTATAATTGAGATTTTAACTTATTCGCTCATGCGGAGAAACCTCAAACTGCGCATAATTTTATGTTTTTTTTTTGATGTTGCGTCACATGTTATGTCATATCTGAGGGAGGCTAGACTTAAGTTTAAAACTAATTTTACTTCTTGGATATCAAGTATATCAAGTTATATCAAGGGCAACGCCGTGCGGGTACTGTTAGTTAAATCATAAAATCAAAATAATAAATCTCTTTCAAATATAGATTCAAATCGGCACTGTTATAGATTCACTAAATATAACAGAAATACATCACTAAATATAGCAATATAGAGTGCCCGAAGGAGAATTTGAGGGGACGTTAATATTAAATTATTACGTTGATATTAAAATTATATTTTAATATCAACGTATTCCTTCAAAGTACAAAAAAGGAAGTAAAATTCTTTATATAAAACAATTTAATACATTGTTTATGTCTATTTGCAACAAATGTATGTTGCTCAGAAATCACATTTTAAATTGTTCCACATTACATTAATTAAAAAAGGAAATTTAAATAATCACTTTGTCTGAGTGTTCAAGGATAATACCGATCAATTCACTTTCGGTAAAAAGCTCATAATTCAAGGTTATTTAATGAAATAGGTGAAATAATATTTTGGTAACAAATATTTGCTTAACATTTCGATCTTGAAGAACTCCAAACTAAAAATTAGCTGTTTTGTTTACAATGATAACATTCAATATTGTGACCTGGATGGAGTGTTGCTTTTAATGCAATATCCTCGGGGAATTAAACAGCTTAGAAGGTTTACAAAATAAACTTTGGAATAAGAATAGACACGTAAATTCTGTGATTAATAAAATCGTTAGTTTCCATGCCGGTTAAATTGCTTGGTTTAAAAAATGACGAAACCATTGAATAGAAAGATGGTCCAGATAAAATTGAATTTTTATCAATTTATTTTTATTTTAGTTTGGTAAATCGTTTTTCTGTTGCTTCTTGAACTTCATGAAAATAAATATCAACTGATGTTTGCTTTTATGCGAATGTGATGGTTTCATCAGTCCACTCCGATTAATTGAATCGTTTCATTTCTTAATTAACAAAGGGTGATTATAATAGTTTTTACAAGTGGGAACTCTATGATGAAGAAGGAATGTATATTACAGGAAGATGGATAGTTGATGCTGTTGAAATGGTCGCTTTCACTTACGCGTCGTATATTGGGTATTTGAAAATGAATTATTCTATGCGGCTTTTTGAGGCTTTTTCAGAGGATCGGCTATTTCCGAATTCTGATTCAACCCTTCTGAGCTGACGTCTTTTTCTGAACTTATTCTGACTGATAATTGTCATTGAAAGAATGTAAAGCGCCCTCTAATGAGGTTAAATTACCGTATTTAACTAATACTCGCTTTTGGCGATCTCTTAGTTTAGCACAAATAATGGTTGCTAAAAATTTCAATTATATATTTAGAGAAATCTGATCTTTAAAGTCTTTCACGGGAAAATTTCTATATCGAAATTCTAATCTGTTCATTCGTATAAAAGCCATTTTTTAAGAACAATTGATCGTAATAATGACGTTTTAGCTGTATCAAAAAAAAGAATATAATAACCCTTGAAAAGCATTGGACGATTGGAATACGGGATCTAAAAAATTATTAGAAAGAGTTTGTTAGCTTTTAATTATATTAGATAATATGTAAATAGCACAGAAAGTGCACAATCTTTAAACTATTGGAACTGTGATAAGAAGAAAATCCCTCACGGATCTGGGCGTAATTACATTAAATTATCCTTCTGGATGAGACTCAAATTATGCAAATTCTATTCGTTTAATTTAATAATCGATTCTTCCTAAGAAAAAGGGGAAAAGATCCTTCCCAATTTTCTCTCACAACCTCAAATATTTCCTATCCCCGTCTCCAGATAAAATTGTCAACTTTGAATAAAGCCATGTATTTCTTGCAGGCCGATGGCGAGTAGTATAGATGATTGATGCTAAAAAATATAGAACATACTTTTTTATTTTTCTAACGTTTTAATTAAATCCAGCATCTGATGTTTGGCGATTAACACCTGGATTGGACTAATATAAAAATTCTCGAAAATCAAAAATGTATATAGATTTGTTTCAAATTTTGATACGGATCTATTGTTTATACATTAAATCTATACTCCAAATTTCATATATCTAGTTCATTTCGTTTTGAAGTAATTGTGTTCACTTCATTTTGAAGAAATAGGTAAATACATCTCTAAATGCATTTAGCTCAAAATTTGATCTACAAATTTTATTTTAAACTGATATATAAATGTTCGTCCATATAGCTATAGGCCGGCTTTCTTTAATACTTTATTGTTCAGAGACATTCCATTAGGGACTATACCGAAAATTTGTGTTTTTTTTAGCTCCAGGTTATCTGAAAAGTGCAGCTTCTTCGAAATCCCATCTTTCATATTCAAAAATAAAATTTTTAGACAATTAAAATAATTTTTCTATACACACTTGATATACGAGGAAATAAAAATATGTATTTATCTTTAATTGTAAATAGAAATATTTTATCTTTCTAATTTGAAGCGTTTTTCATTTACGATTTTCACTCATACATGAAGAAAGAAATTTATAGAAAGTTTATCCATTAAAATATTTGATTCAAAAGGAAATAAAATAACATATTTTGATTAAAACTTCACGCAAAAGATCCATCGTGTAATCTTTTACGTTAGTCGTAATTTTTACAAACGATAAATATGGAAAAATTTCATAATAATTTTAATGAAATGTCTGCCTTGAAAATACAGAAAACCTCACATTTTCCCAATCGAGCTACTGATTGTTGATTTCAATTTTCGTTACGAACCACTAAAACTCTATTTAAAGTATTAAAAATAAATTAAATTTAATGAATGAATTAATATTTAAAAAAACTGTATTAACATCGAGTGCCACCTTCTACAAGTTTAAAGAAATGCATTTGAACTGGAGTGGATGAATAAAAAGTATTTTATTAACGATTGGAAATTTGAACAAGATATATATATAGGGAGAGTGTGTTCTAATAGTAGGAATTGAGAAAGGAGATTTCAAATTCAGAATCAAATATTTTATTCTGAAAACTCATACTTAGAAAATACGTTTGTTAATATATGTCCTTTTATTTACAAGATCTTAAACTTTCTAGTAAAACACTGTTATCAAAAAGATAGTTATCTAAAAGACGAATAATTTGAATTTTGGAGATTCTAATGCTTTATATTAGAAAGCACAAGCATTTCTAAAACTCTTATTTTTCTTCTAAATGGAGAGAGGAAATCTCTCAACAGTAAGTGCACTTTGAATTGAGAAAAGGTAGTACGTTTAGATAAGGAATTACTTAGACCATGGTGAATGTTTTCTTTGAAAAGACCTAGGAAATGCCCAAATAAGACAAAAATGGAAACAACCACTGAATACATTATTCTTAGAATAAGGAATAAAGAAAATCTCCCCCTTCGTGTACAGTTTTATCTTTTAAATAAAATACAAAGAAAAAGTAACTAACAGTAAAATATATAAATACTGCAAAATAAGATTTTAATAATCAAATACCATAAATTTAAAAGCATGTGCATTCATTTTATATAATATTGGAAGGCATCATGAAAAAAATCATAACATATAAATATTCCTTATCTAATAAAATAAAAATGAATAAATTTATATGAAAAAAGGTAGAAAGATTCGTCAGATAATATTTACAATAAAAAATAAGTAGTTGTTTGACTTTCATATTTTCAGAAAAAATTGAACAAATATGCTGAAAATCAGTTTAGTTTGTATGCTGAATTTGACAATAGCATATGATAACATGCTTATAAATAACTGAATGAATAGTCAAAATATACAAACTTAAGAAAGATGCACTTTGAAATATTTTTTATGCCTTATAGTTATGACAGTTGCCCCTAATCTTTAATTTTTAGTTTAGTTATATTAACGTCCCTTTGCAAAGCAATACTAGGGTTATTTTGGGACGGACCTCGTATTTTTTAACCACTATCAAATGACGAGGACGGCACCTGATCTGGCACCTCCCTCTCCCCACTACACCACACCACACCAGCAGAAGGACACATGACCATTAAAGCACAATTGACCCCCTTACAATACATTTCTTTTGTGGAATCGGGTCTCAAACCTGGACCCCTCCGGGTCACTTGCCGAGATCTTACAATCACACCACCGCAACCTTTTTATTCAGTTCCAAGAAATTAAGGAAAGAATTTGATGCCTTTCGATAATTCGTTTATATAATTTCGATAATACTCGTTTTATAAAATTTGTTGAAATAAACGTTCCAAAGCTTTAAAATCGCCCACTTTTTTAATATTTTGTCTTCTATTCTTAAAACTTAGTAGGAAAAGAGAATATTATATAAAGTTAATACGATATTATAAAAATTTATTAAAAAAATAAAACGTTATATAAATTTATTTAATAAATTTATATAAATAAATTATAATATTTTAAAATCCATAAAATGGAACCTTATATAAAGTTTAAAGTTAACGCACAATTTAATATATTATGTGCTTTCTTGTTAGAATCAATAAAAGATTTGATTCATCAATAATTGTTCATCTCGCCAATGGTGAAAAAAAATTCTTCATTTTGAGAATAGAAAATTGCACCTTATTTTAATAGGTAATATGAATCGCTTGCAGATAAGTACAGCAAAAAAGTACTCAAAGAATAGAGGCATAAACTCATAATACAAGCAAAGAGAAAAAAGAAATTGCTCTCAGAATGCATCTAGATAACTCGTTCGATGTTCAATATTCCAAAGAGAGAATTAAATTCCTCATGCAACTTTAATAGCCTCTCAAAAGAGTATGAAATTCTCAGGAAGAATCAATATATCTCGGTTACTGATAAAAAAAAGGCAAAATTCATTTTTTTAAAAATTTTTATTACTGTCGCTAAATTAGGGGCCATAGACTCGAAATCAGCTATCTGATTCTCGTCCTATATCCATTAAAAAATATGTACATTTCTCTTTTGAGCTGTAATAAGAACATAGCAGGAATGAAATATTTCAGCTGTGATAAGAGCATTGCAGGAATGAAATATTTCACCTATGTAAAAATATTGTCAATTTCATAAATGCCTATACAATCGAAGACCAAAAACTAAAAATGGCCCGAAAACTCATTGATGTAAGTAAAAAGTAAAAAAAGCCTAGAACCAAATCGTTAGAAATAAAAACTTCAACTTCTATAATAGACGCAAATTTATATGGGACATTTCCGGTATTTGCATGACAAAAAGGAAAGAATCTAAATTGTCAACGCAAAGAAAAACTGTCAATTTTAAACTTAATTTCATGTTCGGTTTACTTTAATTGCTCAGAGAAAATTTCGCCTTTAATCATTACGTGCGTCTCTCATTTAGAAAAGGCTACATTTAAAAATCAATGAAACAAATTGGAATCTTGCTATTCTTTTTGCAAGTCAATTTAATGGATTTCAAATTAATATTAAGTAAGTTTTCGAGCTTCATTAGAATTTTTTAAAGATTATTATGTGTCCATTTTCTTTCTTTTACCATGTAAAATGATTTTCTTCAATTAAGGTTTTCTTGTACTTTCTTTTCTTTCATTTAGTGAAAGATTTATAGTTTTATCAGACAGATTATCGTGCGAGAAGGATTTGTTACCTCGTAGATACTTTTTTTATTTTGGAATTATCTAGTTTCTGAGGAATATTTTTATATTTACGTAATTTTAATTTTTAAAATTTAAAACAGATAAAAGTTTCAAGAAATAACATTATAATCTGTTATAAGTGAATGAAACAAATGCTACGACTGTAAAACTCTTCTGTAAATCCATTAAATGTACTTTGAATATTATTTAAAAATGCATAAAGAATCATAAGTTATTTGTAAGAATTGTCGTGATTGTATAGAATAAAAGAATTTTACACAGATATCATGGCTGAATTATTAATTTAATATTTCATAATTCGTGTTATTGCCTAATCTTACAATTTTAGCATTTTGATACAGACATTTAAACTGACATAATCTAATTTCGTTTTTACTTTAATTTCCCTTAAGTTCACTTCAGAAGATTTAAGAAACTGTTTCGTTATGCTGTCGTTGCTACTTATGGCACTTGCCATGAACAAGCTCGCAGAGGTAGTCAGCGATTTAAACCCAATCAGCCTCTCTTGTGTTGTAATAGCGCCATATAGGCCCAAGAGTACGACTTTAGCTACACACTCATCACATTCACTTGCACAGCCCCTTTTTACAGGGGGTCACTTTCACACATCTCACAGAAAGAACACAGAGGAACAATCATGCCCGAAACGTGGCTCGAACCCGAGACGCCTGGATCGTGGGGAAGATGCGTTACCCCTATGCCAAGACGCTGTCTTTTTCGTTAAGTACATCTTCATTGTCATTTTCTGTGTATATCTAAGTTTCTCTTATTGTTTTATTGAAATTAATTTTGAGCCTTCGTCCTGGTATAGGGATAATATGTCTTCTCAGTGATCCGCGTCTCCCTGGTTCGAGTCCCAGTTTGGGCATGGTTGTTCGACATATGTTCTATCTTTGAGATGTGTGACTGTGTCCCCCTGTAAAAAGGAGCTGTGCAGGCGAATGTGATGCGTGAGTAGCTAAGACGTACTCTTGGTCCAAGTTGGCGCTATTTAAATCAAGGAGCGCACCCTAGGCTTAAAATCTCTGACTGCGTCAGTTATCTTGACTGTGGCAGGTGTCATAAGAAACAGCAACAAATTAAATTTGATAATGCGAATCAAAGGAATTTCCGTCAAAATTCCGTTTGTGATTCTCAAACCTCAGTTGCTTTATAATTTCTAGGTAAGCATATGAGCAAAAGACTCATGATATAGGATAAACCACAATATTATTAATTTCTAGTACTGTAACTGCATTCTTATAACATTTAACAAAACTTTTGTATTCATATTATAACAAAATAAAATGAAGTCAGTATTTGCATTGTAATCAATTAAAATTAGTATTATCGTAAGGATATTTTTTGTTTTTAAGCAACACAAAATCTCTTTTTGAATAGATCTCGTGAGATTATGAAGTGGGCAAATAATCTCAAATCTACCTCTATAAATTTCGACCTAATTACCAGCGGAGGAGTACTTGATTCTCCATAAATAAAAATCCAAGCCCTATTATCATGGATCTTCTGTGTAATAGTTTTGTTAAATGATTTTGTATTATAATTAAATTAATTGGTTATTTTTATATTTTAATTAATGCACCAATGGCATAGTATGTGGAAGCATGGTATGGTTAAAGATGGTTATTGGGAAGAATGCCAGTTATTTGATCTATTCTCTGATTGTAGTGTTAAACAACCTTATTCCAAGTTGATTCTAGCTAAACGGAGCTATTGTTCTTATGGAGCTTCAAAGAAGAAAACACTAACTAATAGATTCCTGCAAACCCTCTAGAAAACCATATATTGTATATTAGATACTTTTCCGTTAGCCCGGTGCCAGCGAAAAAATCAAATAAATTTGGTGGAATTCTACATTATTTGGCAACTTTTCGCTGGAATCTGGCTAGCTGAAAAGTACCTGTAATTATTACATTTTTCTACCTAAAGTGTTCCAAGTTATTTTGAAACATTTAACTTTCAACGTGGGTCTTTTCTCATAAATATAGCTAAAATATTGATTTAGTGAGATTCGAAACCGTCACAACCACCACCATTGTTCTTTGATATTTCTTCTTTGGATTTTCACTCAATTTGCTCGAAGGTCACTTTGACCAACAGAAGATGTCATGTTCTTCTTAATGAGTCTTTAACTCAAAAACAAAGCTAAAACGCTGGCTAAATCGGATTTGAAACCATCACAACCACGTTTGTTGATTTAAAAGAATTCCATTCTTGGACTTTTCCGATACTTCAAGGTCAGGAGTGAACTAACTAGAGTATTCCAAGGTCACCTAGATCAGCTGTCACGCTTTCATCATGAATCTTTTTAACCATGCCCCAGTAGCACACAAATATTGTACAATACTGATCAATATTCGCAATATTGTTTAATATTGTGGAATATTGTTTAATATCATATGACATAGCACAATATTATACTACAGGATGTGCTACCTGGGTGTTTAAATACTAAAATGGAATTAAAATCTACAACAAGCATTCTAGATTTTGTAATATTTAGAACCATGCATCCATAACTATTGAATTTATGTTTAAAAAAACACAGCATAAGTTTTTAAAATATTGTTCATATTTATTTTAAAAATTGGATTATTTATTATTTTACTTAAGTCGAGTAAAAGCTGATCCAATTCTATATAGAAATACATTTAGCTTATAGCCATGAAAGAGCACTTTCAATATTCGACTTCCAATGGCTATGGAAGAAAATTTCAATAAAGAACATTTCAAAAAGATAACGTATTCTAGAACTTTGGAAAAAACTCTTCGCGCGAAATATTTTACATGAGCTTTAAAAAAATAAATGTCTAAATCCAGTGATTTCCGAAGTGAAATCTTCGAAAACATTGTTGCCGATGGTAGATTGTAGGCGATCAATTTATCTAAAACATATTTTCAAAAGAAAAAAAGATGAATAAAATCTGTCAACATCGTTATGCAGGAATTGGCATTAAAAAAGATACAATTTTTTTTTCACAAAATTTAAGCATTTGCAGTTTCTTGTTTCGCATGTAATTTAAATGAGGGGGTGTCAAAAGATTTCAATAAAAATGATGTTAAATTGCATTAATATTTAAAAATGATTACTACAGTGTTTAAAAAAATTAAATAAATAATTGTGATTTATGATTCGATCTTCTGAAGAAGATACGAAATTTCTATGCATAATTTTTATTTGAATTTTTTTGGTTTAAAAGATTAGTTATTAAAGTTTAATGCTAAAAGCATTTAAATTTAAAAAAATTAAGATGTTTTAATTCTTGTTTCCTGTTTTCAAAAACCGTTTATATGATTGAAAAAATATGTGCATATTCATATATGTCTACTATATAAGATATATATACTATATATTGATAAATGCATATACACTGACCATAACATCACGCAATTCAAACCACATTTCGTGAACTCAAATATTATATTTTTCTCTTATATTACCTCACATATAATACAAATCTATTTATTTCAGTTTAATATAAAAGCAAATTTCATGCATACATTTTGTTCTATTATCTTCAATTTTGGTATGACAATTGAAAGACCAATTTTGTTACTACACTTTGTTCCATTAACTTCAATTTTGATATGACGACCACGTACCAAATTTCAGAACTACATTTTGTTCCATTATCTTCAATTTCCGTGCGAGGACTATACACCAAATTTCAAGGCTGCCTTTTGTTTCATTGTCTACAATTTTGGTATGAAAGCCACATACCTAATTTCATAACAATATTTTGTTCGAAGGTGTGTGTTTTACACAATTATATGGACAGACTCAATTCAAAAAATAATTATTTTAAGAAAGACATTTAGAATTTTAATAAACTTTTAACTTCCTTAATTGGATTTTTTTTAAATTGCAGTCTTTTCGCAAACAAGAAAAGAAAAATGTGGTATATTCTTTCACATAAATACAAGATGCACAAAACTATCGACAAATGCGTTCATCTTATCTTAGTTTTGTCGAAATATAATCTTGCTTTAGCTTCTGACTTTTTAAAAATTGTATCAAGAACCGCCATCTTTTGTAATAATAAGAAGAATAACAAAATATGAGGTAGCCTCAGAAATATGAGTCGAAAGACGGCATCGGTAGAAATTATTTCGGAAAATAATGAGGAAAGAAAAGATCGTGTTGAAATAAAGAGATAAAAGACGACGAAAGAGCGAATATATCACTCATTTCATGAATTTCATAATGAAAACGCATGATGAAAGTTGTTTTCACGCATTTCGCGTTTGCTGTAGAATTCTGAGCTGGTGTAATTAATTCTATTTTTACTAAAATTGTGTGAGTGCAATTATCTTATATAAATTTATTTTCAGGAATCGTCTGAAAACAAATTGCATTCCATTTATCATTTATTAAAGATACGAATTCTTGTATCTGTTATTTATTGGAATGGAAATTTCTTTTTGTATGAATGCAATTCATTACATTTATTTTCAAATCGTAAAGATGTTATTTCTTTTATTTACTGTATTTGCTTGTGCGTCTTTTAATGAGGAAAAGAAATTTTTTTTGAGAGAGAGATGAAATTTCTGTTTGCATCCAATTATATTTCAATTCTTTTTCGACGTAGACACACAGATAAAATTAAATACGATTAAAATCTCTTTCGAAGCCTACTTGAAGGATAATATTATTGGTTTGATTCGTCTGTTATAATATTATTTTTAAAAATATATCTTTACTTACAGAAACGAAACAGTGTACCTAAAAATGTGTTTATTAACGCACCAATTCGTCTTGTTAACTGTAGTATAAAAACAAATAAAAATTAATGTAACGTTAATATAATAAAATTTGAAATGTAATAGAATTAAAAAAGAGCCGTAGGAAAAATAGAATTTATATTTCTGAGATAATTAACTTTTTAATTTTTAAAGGCGCGTAAAAATAGATTTTGTGTAATTTGTCTTAAAAAGAAAATAAAACATTATTGGGAAAATATACTTACAATTATTTCAAATAGGCATTAAATTTATTGGAAAGCTGTGAATAAATAAATTATATATCTTTGTAAAGGATAACTTTTTAAACTTTTTTTAAAAAGGGTAAAATAATATTTTTTGAAATTATACTGTTCGGAGTTTTTGAGGTAAAATCACATTCTTTATATAAAATTTAAAAAATTTCTTCGAGAACTTACAACACAAAGAAATAATTTTGATCAAATTTTTAAGATCTGTTTCCAATAGTATATCCTGTTAGACATTTTGAAAAGAAATTTTATCAAATCTATTCAGTCATCTATCGATTCCAGACAGTGAATATTGCTTGGTCAATTATTAAATAAATGAATTTTAACTTTCTATAAAATAGTTTGATCAGTACAATGTGATTTAAGTAGGTTTTTTTCTTTCATCAGTTTACGGAAAATATATGCGTTTTTATTTATTCTTTTTAATATATGTGATAGAACACTGACTGATAAAATACTTGTAAAATTTGCTAAGTTAGTTTTTGAGTAAAAGCAATTATGACAAAAATAATTGATATATTTTCAAGAGAAATATAAGATTAAAATTATTGTCGTATAGAGCCTGCTTCCATTATCATTTCTCAGAAGGACAAGATAAATCAATAATTTCCAATATAATATTAGAAATAATTAGTTATGTATAAGTAATAATTTGCAATACTTAAAGGAGTATCGCTTTATTGTATAAAAATGTTTGTGTAGACGTTGCGTTTTAGTTGCTTTGTGATTGGTAGATAATGAATCACTTGACCCATGACATTTAAGGTTTATTTTACCAATATTGCTTGAAATAATTAATAAAATTATTAAAACGTTATAATAAGCATTTATATTGCACTTGACAGTGAAATAGTGGCAAAAATATAAAAAGCAAAACTTTTATTATTACCCAATTAACAACAAATTAGTTTAGAACCATATAATTTGAACATTCTTTTTTTAGACACACTGTTTGGGGCAACATTGATAAATAACTTTCCAATTTGTTTACCCTTTTCGGGTTACGGAAATTTTCCATTTCTCGACTAACAATTATCTAAATTCCTAAGAAATACTGAATGCTAAGAACTGTTTTTTAAATAGCAATGAATTATCGAATGATGCCATGTGAAAAAAACTGAGAAGAATAATCAAGTGAAAATAAGCCAGTTTGAAATATAATAAAAATTGAAATCTGCTACTGCAAATTTCAAGTTATCACGTTAGAACACTTTTATGTATCGCAAACCATAATCGGTCCCAACATAGATGAATTGGACCATCTGAAATATTTTGATGAAAGATAGATTCAGCCTTTTTGCTTAGCTTATCTGTAGAAGAATAGAAATTTTCGATGTGTTGCTTAAAGTTTGAAAGCAATAATTTGAAACTCAAGATAGAAACTGAGACGTTTTGTGTTGAGCGTTGATGGCTGTGATTCAGAATACAAACGAACTCGTTCTGTGTTTGAAGTTGAGTGTTGCGATTGAGAATATACAATGTATTGCAAACGTTTATGCTTTCTTCGTTCCTTTTGTTAGGCTACTTTACGTTCATATTTACTTCGATCAGCTAATTCTTCTAATTTTAAATTTCCGTCATTCATTTTTGTTGGTTGAAGGTTTCTTCGTTTCAAAGCTCTGCGTTTTTGTCATTCTAAATCGAATTCTTTCTGTAGCTTCCGGCCTCTGTTTGCTATTTCGTTCCCTTTTTTTTCCTTTGCAGGGCTGCATCTGGAGAAAGCTTAAAAGGACCTATTTATGCTTTATTGATTGTTTGAAATACTATCAAAAACGTCGTTTCCTAAAAAAATCCCAAAAAACTCGTAGGTTATCTTTTATTACCTGGAATATCACAATAGCGTTGCCACTTTCGTTAAACTAAACAAAAATATAGCAACTTTGCCGTCACAACTTTTGACAAAAAATATAAATTAAATTTATATTTTTAAATGAATTTTGGTGATAACTTGCCAAATGTGACTTCTTTCTGAATTATTTTTAAAAACCTTAAAAGCGAAATATAGATGCCTCAAAAGCGATAAATCACCAATTCATTTCTCACGTATTTTGAGGCTTCAAAAACCTCAAACCAAGACAACATCATGTTCTCACATGATTAAGAAAAAAAACATGTTCGTGCAGCTTCTACTTTAGAGGCAAAACGTAAATCATTATTTAGTTATTGGTGATTGGACCAAAGAATTTTCTTATCCTGAAGCTGTGAATTTTGAATTGAAAGCAGACAGGTTGTCAAATATATTTATTATCATGCTTCCAACGTTGAACGAAAGGCCTCTTTAGTTTAAAAATTAGCTAACTGGAACTGTTGGCAACCGGATAGAGTATCGGGCAACATAAGATTGAAGAGTGAAAGTGAGTAGAAAACCAAGCCTACTAATAAATATGTAATAATTTCTTTAATAAATATTATAATAAGAAAAATTAAACACAGTTTTCAGGTTTAATATTTAATAATTCCTACTATTTCACATTATTTAGCAAATAGGCAAATACATTTTTTTTAGCCACATACTTGTGATCCTCTCTATTTCAGCCTAGAAGCTAAAGTTAACTGATAGATTTGTCTAGTCGGAAGTCAGTCATTGACCGCATATACAGAATTATTTGTAGACATTATTCAGTCTTTAAATAGTCTCATGGTAACCTCAAAAGAACTTCATTTCCATTCTCATCTTTTAGAGCGAATAGAATATTTTAATCCTGTGCAAAAATGGCATTGCTGTGAATAGAGGATTTGTGGATCAACAAAATTATACAAGCAACAAATACAAAATTACATAATAAAATCGTATCAGATAGCCTGAAAAGAAAGCTGAAGCGTTGTTGTTGGGGGTGATGGTGTTACTCATGGCAAACCTATTTAAAAGGCCGTTGACGAACTGTCAGAGATTTAAGCCAAGTGTGCAGTAGCTTCTTCAAATGCCCCTGAGCACCTGCGGGCAGAAGTCTGATGTAGCGATTGAAGGTCACGGTACGAACCTGTGACGTTCCGGCCTGTAGACGAGTAACATACCGATCAAGCCAAAGGGACCCTTCAGCTCGAAGAATATTATTTGGTTTATAAGGATAACGCTACATCTGACAGCTATCTTGTGAAGTTAACACACATATGAAAACAACAAACACGTTCGCCTTGCACAATCCCTTTTTACACCCCTCAGATAGAACAGGTAGAGGTCAACTATGCCAGAACCAGGACTCGAACCTGGAACGCCCTGATCATGTTGAAGGCGGCCTACCCTTAGTTCAAGTCACCGGCAAAGCTTAGGTGATTCATGCTGAATCATTATAGTCGATTTTGATTAATAATTTATTTATATTCATTCTTTAACAAAAAATTTCTTAACAAGAAATAAATAAAATTATTTTTTAAATGGTAAATAAAACTTCGCTCAATCCATTTAAAATTTTCCTAGAACAAGATATTTTATTATTTTAAGCAACTATCTGTGGCGATCAATTTGTTCTAATGGATAAATAAGTACTAAAAATTTTAATAGATACGAAATATTTTATGTATAAATATCAAAATTGTTTCTCTCTAATTTTACCTAATTTAGATATTTAGTTAGTTTTAGCTATAAAGTTGATAACTTTTTTTGCCATTTTGAGGGTTTCCGGACGAAGCAAATGAAAAAAACGACTTAAAATGTTGACTTGTCATCCAAAAATTGTTCCATTGATTTATTTTAATATTTAATGTATAAGCTTTTAATTATAATGCAATTAAAAAAATTGGTAGAAATTTTTGAAGTGATGGTAAGTCAAAATTTTGGGGAAACTATAAAGAAATTCTTTTACGAAAAAACTATGATAGAGGTCAGAAAAGGACAAAAAGAGTGCGTTAAACATTTCTATACGTGCCTACAAGATAGAAAAAAATCATCTGGGAATACTGAAAGTGAAATGGCGCGTTGGAGTGTGAAGATGAGTGAAAGAAACGATTCATCCAATTTACAGAATTCTTGTTTGAATGTAAGTTTTCAGCGTAAAATGCCATTTTTGATGCCGGAATAAATCTCGAAAAGGATTGAACAGAAAAATACTTATATTAAATGGTCAGAAGAATAATGGTGGGACGGTGTGATTTTTAAATAACTGAACCATAATCTGTAACGATGGCATATATATATA
>JAOUZG010041912.1:4575591-4599668 GCA_026289955.1 Argiope argentata
TGTGTGTGTGTGTGTGTGTGTGTGTGTGTGTGTGTGTGTGTGTAAATAAAGAGTGAGATAGGCAATCTGGGTTTTAGAGCTCGACTGATTTTGAGATGAAATAACACCTATGCTGATATACTTCTTCGTCAACCTTTTAAAAACGCATCGACTGTCAAGGAAAAACACTTAATAATAATCCAATACTGGTAAAAGCAGGTAAAGAATATATGCGATTAAAAGATGCTGATGAATATTGCCCTTTATGCTTTGTTCATTGCCTACGCGATTTCGAGCTTCAATTAGTCGTTGCCTTCAATTGTTCACAATCCTCTAACGAAAACGTCATGCTCTCACATAAAAAGTGCTCTCCACTCACTGTGATCTGCAGTTTAGAGCGCACATGCAGTGCCATCTATTAATAATATTAATTGATCCATTTATGATATGAATAATTAATAAAAAATATAATTACAAATAACAGAATTAGATGAGCAAATACCAAGTTTATGTTATGATCCGAGGTTTTATACCAACCAATTGCTTACAGAACTTGCGTGATAATGAGAAATAAATGCTATAAACATTATGACATCGTTACCTAAAGTGCTGCCTTTCGTTTCTGATATTTTTCCATATAATGAAGAAATTTCCACTATATATATAGAAAAGTTTCAAGACTACAATACTTCATTATTGAAAAGGCCTTGGAATAGGTCTGGTCTTTATTCAATCGGAAATCTATGGAGCCCACTAAAGAAATTGCCATACTGAAGCAATGCAGAATATATCCCGAGTAGTTGAAGCACTAATTCAATTATGGCATCGCACTGATAAAACCGAGAAATGAAAAGTGCTGATGAACTCCATGGAACGGCTTTGCAAGGTATAATTGCAGCTAATGGTTGCCCAGCTGAGCATTTATTACCGTAAGAGAGAATTTTTGTATTTGATATTATATCTATGTTTCCATGCATTGCTTTATGATTTTCCAATACAATCATCAATTTAAAAGAATTTCTATACCCTTCCTGATTATATTATCTTAAAATTTGATTCCTGCAGTTATTTGACGAAGTGTTGCGTGTCTATTAACATTGACCATTCTACACAGACGTCGGCGGTCTCGGTTGTTAAGTGCAGGTGGTCTCCCAATGCGCTGTCCATGATGAGATGGGATGCCTGAAATTTCATACTCTCGGCACACCCTTGATACTGTGAATCTCGAAATGTTGAATTCACTAACGATATCCGCAATGGAATGACCCATGCGTCTAGCTCCAACTAACATTCCACGTTCAAAGTCCGTTAATTCTCGTCGTGACGCCATAAATCATGAAAAATCTGTTCACGTGAATAACTTGAACACAAATGAAAGCTCTGGAGAACGAACTGCGCATTTATACTTTTTCGCAGCGATACTACTGCCATCTGTATATTTGCATATTGCTATCCCATGACTTTTGTCACTTCAGTGTATATTTCTTATAAGAACTTATTATTTATAATATATTCAAAGATTTTCATTGACGGTTTGCTTACACAATATTTTCAACATTGAAACAATTTACTGTCTAAGCTTTAAAAAATTCAGTAGAAGAACAAATGCTTTTCCTATTTTTATTTTTCCATTCTTGTGATTGATTGGATGATATTAAATAATAGTGATTCAAGTTACGTGTTTTCGTTGTTCATTAGCGATTAAGTTATCAAAAATGAGACTGTACTATTCTAGAACAAAAATACTGTGGAAATATTACTTTAGGGAGTATCTTCAATCCAAGTTTATTATAAAAGAGAGTTGAATTAACTGCAATTTGAAATTTAATTTTTTAAGGTTTCTTACACCATTGTACTTTCAAACCTCCCATTTAAGGAGTAATCAACTTTTACATTTATGTTTTCTTATTTTCATCTTGAAAAGTCTTTTTTTCCTCAAGAAGCTTAGTTAATAATACATAAAGGCTACTAAATTTATTTCATCAGTAAAAATGCAAATTTAATTAACATAAGTATTTCCTTTGAAAATTTTCGAGCATTTTGCAATCAGTTTTTTTAATGCAAATTCTTTTTATTCATTCAATTTACATAAACATCATGGTAATGTGGTAATCAGGTATTATAAACCACATTAAATAGATTTTGTGTTAGAAGAATCAAGTCTAGTTTTAAAGAGATGTTGGGGATTTTTTTTTGTAATTGATATTTAAGGAGCAATTTAAAGATAAGCGATTTTCTAACACATATTAAAAATTCATTAAGAGAGAGTTCCAATTTGAGACGAATATTTGACATCTTTCACATTTTTTAAATTTTTTTAAAAATTAATTTAAAATATTGTATGATAATTATATATAAAATCATCTGGAACAATCTTTTTTTTTTATTTTCTTAATTACTTCTATATGTTTTATGTTCTTTTTTTCACTGTATAATGTCGGGTTACGGAATTCCTTCGATAGTTATTCAATAGGGAAATCCAAGATCTCTAAAGGATCACGACCATTTTTGAAATATTTGTTAACAGACAAACGGAGTTTTAAAGCGCTTAAAACAACACAATTAATCTAATTCTAACCACAAATTTATTACCAGTATTAATATTTCCTCTTTTTATACATTTATAAGTTTTACTTATTTACTACTTTATAATTTTTTTGTGTGGGTCTTATGAAAAGCTTAATATTCTAAAAAAAGGTCGATTCTTGATTATTGTTCTATTTACATGATATATCCTAAAATAAGGGATCCTTAAACATTTTTACTTGGAATTTAAAAAGATAATTTTTTTAATAATTATCATCCTAAAGTACATTTTTTGATTTGCAAATTTTAAATTTGGAAATCACATAGGCAATTAGCTCAATTATATTATGAAGATTCAACTCGTGCCCAAATTGTGCCTCTAAAAAATGCCACGCTATTATTATAGTTCTCCCAATTGGCTATCTGAAATTTGTTACGTTACATCTATTGTGTTTATCTTCAAATTTTTATTATCATTGAATACCATGTCAAGCATTTCTCATAACGTTTAAACTCTCTTTAAACCAAAAATGGTCTACATGAATTTATGGAATCATAAAATCATTGTGCCTTTTCCCTCATTAAATACGCTTCATTAAAAGTTAAATTTTCAGTTACCACTAAATGTATGTACCAGTTGTGTTCAGTCAAAAGGAAAACAGTCAGTGAAAATGGAAGAAACCTTATATACTTTTATAAATAATATTCTCGATGATTCGAAAAAAATGTATGATCCAAAGGAAACAAAAAAGTTACTTTTCAAACTCATTGGATATTATTTTCTTAATGGTCACTCAGTAAAAAAATAAATGTAAATCAATTTTTGAATAAAAAAAATATCGAAAACGGAATTTTGATTAAATATTTCAAAAAATATTAAAAATGGATTTTTGAGTAATTATTCCAGAAATTATTAAAAATGGACTTTTGGGTAAAAATTGCAGAGAATATTAAAAGTGATTTTTTAAAATTAAGATTTAAATAGAAGAGTTAAAATGTAGTTTCAAAGACAATTGTTATGTAAGATTGAAATGTGTAATATAGTAAACTGTTTCTTCTTAAATAAGAAGTAAAATTGGTCTTACAGTGATAAACGAGTTTTCTAAAAGTTAAAAAAATGGCATTTAAAATAATATTCCTAAAATATGTAAGTTCATTTTCTCATTTGAAATCAGACTAAATATTCTGTAAAAATGCTTGTTTTCGTCCTTCATAAATTATCGAATATTTTAAATAGGCTTGGTTTAGTAAAACTAACTTTAAAAAAGTCCCATGAGGCCGTTTAAGATTCATAAAAATATCTATCCATTTTTCAGAAAGTTTCCCCATGAAATGGATGGCTTTGTTTTGTTCAGAAAAAGTTCAAATCCTACCGAGAGGAAAAACATTTGTAATCTAATTCTTAGTTTAAATTTATCGTTTGTCATTTTTGAAATCAGATTAATATACAGAGTTTTTTCCATGATTTGTTTTATTGCGGTTAATATCAAAATTTTTTTTTATTTTATCCGAAGATTAATTTAGTAAAAATTGCAAATATGAGTAGGATCATATTTAATATTTACACAAAAAATTTTTTTTGTCTTTTGCTTTATTCATAAGGTAACAGGGGTATTTTTCTTCGGTTAAAGAAAGTATATTTTACTAATTGTATTCCTTAGTTATTGGAGTAAACATAATTTTCTTTAATATTGTCAAAAAGAGAGACGAAAAAAAATTTTTTTTTTTGCTTTTAAAATGTCTTGCAGGGTTTCATTCTTTCAGACTAAAATAAAGGCCACATTAATCAAAAACATTCTTTGTCTTTCAAATACATGCGACTGGAAAATCAAGGGAAATAAATAAATCCAAATAGGGGATATTATTTTCCTTTTTTTATGACACTTCAAGTGCTTCAGCTAAAAATTGTGGTTGTTATTGCTTTTTCGAAACCTTTTGTTTCAAAGTCATTCACATAAAAACTGCTGGTAAAATGAATAACACATTTCGATTTGTAAGGCTTCCAAAAAATAGGGGGGAAAAGGATCTTGATCACGTTTAATTCAATTTCTCTACATAATGAAGTTGGAAAATATCGAGTCACGTTTGAAAAAAATAACAATTCTCTTACTGGTAAACAAAATCCATCAAAAGCAAAGGTAGATTTTCATTTTATAATATTTCTTAAAAAAACATGATTTTTTCATTTATTGTGGGAAAGTATATCATGTAACTGGGTAAGAAGTCCATAATGAGTTTAATGATAGTATAGGCTTTGTAAGTTCCTTCTTTAAATTAAGAAATCGCAATAATAAAACAATTCCAAAAAAATAATTCAAACATTTGTTGCGTTTTATATATATTAATTATTTGTTTTCACGTTTAACTAGACGGTGAAGTGAACCATAATTTTTAATGTAATTACTTTATAAATGAAAAAAGGTCAAAAGTTGATAATCAGTTTTTTTTAAAAAATTACTCAAATTAAATTAATACTTTGAAAATATTTTAAATTTAATATATCCCTTATGTTAACAAAAAAATTTTTTTTTCACTAAATACATTATTTATAATTTAATTTTAAGCAATATTATAATTATAAATGTAACATAAAAGCTGATAAATATGAATTATAATTACTAATATAATTAAAGTTATACAATTTTTCTGTAAATGTATCTTAAGGCTATGAATTTTCAGTTTCATACAAGAGATAGATGGTTATAGTAGTATAATAAAAAAATTGGAAACAAAATACACTTTCACTTCTCGCAACGTTGATTAATAATGATTTTTTGTAATAGAAATGTTCCATTAAAAGAACAGAAAACAATATTTATATTTAAATAAGTTTAAGTTCCATCAGAAAACTGGGAAACATGCCAAATATAGCAAATTATTTCATTTTAATTATTGAAACATCTGACTAAATATTTACTAACTTAACATCAGTTTCCCACTATTTATTTTCGATTAAAAGTAGTAGGAATGTTTGTTTACATATTTAGGTATAAAATATTGTCTAGTCTCTTAAATATATAACTTTCTAGATATGAATAGTTTATGAAGGGCTTATAAAACATTAATCAAATTGATGCTCAAAATTAACTCTATTGATGGAATCTATAAATATCAAAATTTATGAAAAGTTTCTCTTTGAAATTCAAAAAAGAAGCACTATATTCAATTACCCATCTAGATGTTTAGTGAATATAACAAAAATAATGGTAAAATTACTTCCTAGCTTTGTATTTTTTATAAATTATATGTGAAGTTACACTTCTCAAAAACCAATTACAAAATAGTTCATTTGTGAAAAATGTATTTTAAAGAATAATTTTGGAAAATGATAATTATCAATCTTAATTTGAGAGTAAAGTGTTTTAAATGCCTCAATTTTAAGTTTAAATGTGATATATTTTATTAGTTTATTGTAGTAAAAACACTTCGTATTTTGCAAACACATTGAAGATGAAGTAAACTTAATAGCTATAAATAATTGAGACGTTCATTATTTATTTATGTATTTATTACATACAAACAATACAATAAATACGTTAAAAACGTACATGGAGTAATTTAACAAATTTTCAAACTTTTTAATTTTTTTTTTTTTGATTTTTAAACATTTTAACATATTTTTTATAATTAAACATTTTTCATCATTATTTTATATATATCAAAAAATTATAAACAAGAATAAATTATATACATATCACAGAAAGGCTTATAAATAAATATCACAGATATGCTTATAAATATCACAGATAAGCTTATTATCACAGAAATGCTTATAAATATCACAGACATGCTTATTATCACAGAAACGCTTATAAATAAATATCACAGAAACGCTTATTATCACAGAAGGAAAATATCACAGATATGCTTATTATCACAGTAGGGAAATATCACAGATATGCTTATAAACAGCACAAACACAAAAATATCACAGTTAGAAAAGTATCACAGATATGCTTATAAACAGCACAAACAGAAAAATATCACAGTTAGAAAAGTATCACAGATATGCTTATAAACAGCACAAATACAAAAATATCACAGATATGCTTATAAATATCACAGATAAGCTTATTATCACAGAAAGGCTTATAAATATCACAGACATGTTTATTATCACAGATATGCTTATAAATATCACAGACATGCTTATTATCACATAAACGCTTATAAATAAATATCACAGAAACGCTTATTATCACAGAAACCCTTATTATCACAGAAGGAATATATCACAGATATGCTTATTATCACAGTAGGGAAATATCACAGATATGCTTATAAACAGCACAAACATAAAAATATCACAGAAAGAAATGTATCACAGATATGCTTATAAACAGCACAAACAGAAAAATATCACAGTTAGAAAAGTATCACAGATATGCTTATAAACAGCACAAACACATAAATATCACAGATATGCTTTTAAGTATCACAGTCAATATATCACAGATAAAAAGAAAAGAAAATTTAGAAAAATAAAAAAAAATTAATTTTTATAAAATAGATATTATAAAGTTTTTTTTTGAGTTTTTGGGCTGATCACATCTTTCTGGTGGCAAGTTAGATTGGCTTCTGATTTCTTCTGTACTATTGTTAATAAAGGATTTCATTCAATTTTTTATGCATCTTCTTCAAATTATTTAGATTTATGATGGATGAAATGTTTGATCTTGAGTCGACGATATTTTAAATTTGGATGATTAAATTTTTCCGCCGCTTTTTTTTTTTAACTTTTTGATATTGCTTTGTGTTTTTTTTCTCCTTTTGGCCATTTTGTACTTTTTATTTTGCTTTTTCCATCGTTTTTATAATTTTTTTGGTGTTGATTTCTTCATTTTTCAAATTTGGAGGCTTCTTTAAAGATTTAATAATGAAGAATTTTGGTATTGATGAAGTAATTCTCTGATTTTTGATCCATTCAAAGTTGATATAATTTTGATGCTTTTTTATTGCTTTACGGGTGTTTTTTTTTTGTCCGTTTATAAAAATATTATGTTCAAATTTACTGGAATGATTCGATGAATTTTGATATTTCTCTTTCCATGAGCTTCTCGATGGGTACTGATCTGTATTTTATTATAGCATCTGATCCAAATGTAGCTGAAAAATTTCCTTTTGATATTTTATCATCTGCTTGAATGGCTGTTGTGGTATCTTCTGAAGTTTTCCGTTGAGATTTTGCAGAGTTTTTGCGGTTTCTTTCCAAAAGGATGTCCAGATATTTGATAGTTGGCCAAAAATAAATGATGTCCAGATACGAAAAAAATATTATTCTAACAGCAAACCAGACGCATGTGATCAGCATTAGAGATTTCAGTATTTTCGAATCCATTTTGGCTAGTTAAAGTATCAATATATTGTGCGAGGCGAGTTTTTATTTAGAAATGGAAGAATAGGTTGCGGACGGATCAATGGTTTTTTGTGTTATGATTAGTTTTCTATTTTTTTAGGAGAAACAATTGTTTTTCAACAATGTCCATCCTTCAACAATACACAATTTGTTACATTGTGTTAAGAACAACAATTACAATATCAATTATCTTATTGAAGATGCCATTGTTTTTAACAATATAAGTCATTTAATTTATCTGTTAGTGAATATCACATTGTTCTATATTTGTTTTATTACTTTCTCTTTTCCCAAATATAAATCTAGAAAGTTGCCATAATTGCGTTAAAAAACTCAACCCCTAGATTTCAACTTCGAAATTGAATATGTTTACATATACATTCGAATTATGCTTCAAAATTTTGATGAATCTCTAAGTTATAGACGTCTCAGAATAAAATACACACACCTCTATTTAGGATTATATTTATTGCTTATTCTGTTTCTGAGTACAATATATTAACGCATTGAGGAAAACTATAGAATTTGAAATTTTAATTTCAATACCACATGTATTTCCAGTTCTGTTAAAAGTTGGGAAAAATTGGCTACAAATTACGCCGGTATTTATTTTTGTCTACGTGACCTTGAGCAAGAAAACACAATATTTCAAATAAACAAAGGTACATATAGCTGATATTTCATCCATACTTAAAATAAAAAAGAACTTTTGTGTTTGGCATGGTGACACAAAGGATATTGCGTCAATAGGCCAATACGTTTGACTTACAGCTACCAAATTCAGAACTTATAAATAAATAAGTGTAGGAATGTGAGTATTGGAGAAGCGTTAAAAAATTTTTTTAATTAGAATTTCAAATAATTCGGAATAATAAGAAATTTTGTCTTTTTTCGGTATAATCTTTAATTATGGTGCTTTACAAAAATGATTTTTACATCATCTTAAAATTAAACAACGTCTTTTTAGTAGATCCAATTTTTTTAATATAGCAATTACATTTCTATTTCAATAAGCATATTTTCCATAATTGTATTTCACATAGAATGAAAATAAAATCTGACCTCAGTGTTAAAAAGAAGCTTTTATGAGCTTGCTCCCATAATGTTAACAAAAGCTCAAGTGAAATAATCTTAACTTTTTCTACAAACAAAACTCTGAAAAGTATGTTTCATGGTACTTTCAATATTTTTCTATAAGAAATTAAATAAACACGAAGCATGAGACTTTCTAGAAAGATAAGTGCAAGAAAAAGATTTCTGGGAACATTTAAAATATCTTTATAATTAATTCGATTCTTCTGTGGAATTTAAGACAATTATAGTTTATATATTCACAGGATATATGCATTATAAAATGTTGTTGTTATGACTAATGGCACTTGCCATGGGCAAGCCCCCGCTGATACAATCAGCAGATTTTAAGCCTAAGAAATGCGTCTCTTTGTTTCGCCCGTAGCGCCATCTAGGGCCAAGAGTACGACTTAGCTACTCACATGTCACAATCCTTTTTTAGAGGGCGGACTCCATTCATGCATTTTCATTCCTTCATACACAGATCGTAATTTGGATCTGGAACAAAGAACTATCACCTCTGACCCAGTACCTCCAGTGGCATTACTCTCGATATGGAGGACTTTGCGACCACGAACAAATTTAACGAGCTCCAGTCGCCATACAATCGGGGAATCTTTTGGCCTGGGAGCTTCGAACCCTTAAGCTAAGGAATCCTTACGCTCTACCAACCAGGCCATCCCGGCCATTTTAATATTTCACAGGATATATGCATTATAAAAAGTGAAGACACTATAATTTTAAAGATTTGAATATAATTTAAAGATTTGATTGTATCAGTAAGAATATTCTGCTTCATATCAGATGAACTACTGTTCCCAAAATTAGGTTACCTTAAATGAAGTTCAAAATAGAATTTGAAGGAATGATTGGATTTAATGGAATTTAATATATACATATACACGCATTTCGGTTATCAGTAAAGTAATTAAAGTGAGGACCTGGCAGGGCATTGCCTCTCTGTAGGGGGTGTACCTATTCCGTTTTCGTCCTGTCGAAACTGTTATGCACAGCTACTGGATTCCTCGCATTGATTCGAACTAAAATTAACTTATTAGGGGCAACATTAATAATAATTAAATGGGAAAACTGATTAAGATAGAACATTTCCCACTATTATCTAAATACCGTTTTTCACCTCCTGTATATATATGAAAGTAGTGGTAGTGTCTTGATTCGAGATGTGACTAGCTGAGATTAGATTTATTTAAACTCCATTTCAAAGCAATACCCGAGAATCTTTTAATTTTGTTAGAGGTTTAGGACATTTGGCGTTCATAATTATAAGATTCTCCAGGACATCACATTTATCGGCTAATCTCTCTCTGTGTCTGTCTCTCTCCCAACTTCAGAGTCCGGAAAATTAATTTAACTTCAGAGAATTTAATATCTCCCAGATCCAATTGTGAAACCATACATAGGTGAAATTTGGTTTCAGACCTGAAGAAAGAATTTTGAAACCTTATAGAAGGGCATCCCATGTACACTTCGTATGTCCCACAATTGTTAGTTCATATTCTATTAATTTTGTCACTTTTATTTGCACTGTTTGACATGCGTGCTCTTAAAGGTATTCCCTGATACACTCTTGGTGTTGATCACAGGTCCTTTCCAAAAAACAATTTGTTTGTGTACATTTGATTTACAATTAAAATCCTATCCTTTATTGTCTCTTTATTTTCATTCATTCTTTCACTCTTTATTTTCGTTTTCAAATTTTCAATCATTAATAAAATACTTTTCATTCATCCACGATGGATTTATCTGCGCAGAAAAGTAACATTACAAATTCGTAAAAAGATTTAAATTATTTCTCTAAAGGTATGATCAAACATGATGGAGGAATACCCCAGGTAAACCCCTTTGCAATTAAATTAGACTTGCCCTCTTTCCCTAAGGTAATTACTATTGTATGTTTGTAATATCGAACTAAGTGCATTATATTTGAATTGGGCCAGGATGGCCTGGATGGTAGAGCGTTGGACTCGTACTCCTTAGGTTACGAGTTCGAAACTCAACGGCCAAAAGATTCCCCGAATGTGAGGCGGCTAGCTCTCGTTAAATCCGTTCGTGGTCACAAAGTCCTCCATATCGGGAGTAGTACCACTAGGGGTACTGGGTCAGAGGTGATCGTTCTCTGTTCCAGGACTAAGTTACGATCTGATGAGAATGAATGTATGAATTCGTATGAATGAAGTCTGCCCCCTTAAAAGGGTTGTGGCGTGTGTGTAGCTAAGTCGTACTCTTGGCCCCAGATGGCGCTACTTGTAAAACAAGAGACGTATATCTCCGGCTTAAAATCTGCTGATGTGTCAGCGGGGCTTGTACATGGCAAGTGCCATAAGTAATAACAACAACAGATTTGAAGGGGATGAAAGCGATTATGACTGGTCGATTACATAATATTTTTGCCTATTCGATGAGAAATGACATAATTCTTTTACAATTGGTAAATGTTTAAAAAATTTCTGAATTTTACGATATAGTAATAAACGTTTCTATTCCCGATAAAAGACATTTTTAACAGAGTTGTTTGCGTTTTAAGAAAAAAATATGTTTAAAAGGAAATATATTTATGATTTAAAGCTCCAGTAGAAAATAAAAAAAAATTTCTTCTTCATAAATCAAAACATTTATCATCCCTTTTGATGTATATAACTGTCAAATCAAAAGCTGAAATAACTGTGGATTTATTTCAGAAATATATCATACTGATTTATCGAAATAAAATGCCTTTACTGAAAAATTTTCTCTCAAAAATATATTATCATCGCAAAAATGTTATTGCGAGGAAAGATCTTTTAAACTAGAATAATTTCAAGGATCCTAAAGAAGAATTTTGTTGTAATAATAGGATTTTTTTAAATAAATTTATGAAAATTGTACAAATAATAAAACTTCAAATCGGACGTTTATCAAATCCTTACTATAATCTTTACCGAAAAATATTTTAAATTTAAAATGCTGTTGATTGTTCTCAAAATATTTATTGAATTCAAAAATAGAAATAAATCTAATTAAAAAGAAATAAGGATTGATGAAACTAAGCTTAATCTATAGTAATAACTAGAATTAAATGAAATATTTAATGCTTCTCTTTCAAATAGTGCAAATGGAATAAAACTGAAAACCCTATTTTCCTCTTTAATTAATACAAATTACGGTTGCATAGCATAATCTTTAACCAAAAATATAATTTCGTCCTAAAAGATAATTATTTCTAGTTATAATTAAAAGGAAAATGAAATCTTCGATCGTATCTTTCAAGTTATCCTGTGAGAATTAGTATTTTTGTCATTATTAATATTAATAAATTTAAATCATTTTTTAATTTAAGCTCGTTTTAAACTATCAAGAGACTTCTCTATCGGTCTCTTTCCGTCTCTCTGTCTCTCTCTCTTTTATTATTATTATTATTATTATTATATATTAACTATAGATTCTTCATCGGAAACTAAAGTGAAAGCATTAGAGAAATATTAAAACTAATGCAAATACTATACGCCTATTGATTGAAATAATTTAGCATTTCCGCATCAGGGAAGAATTTAATTGATACAAACAAAATTAGTATTTCTGATTGGAATGCGGAAATCTAATTACGAATGTCGTATTACATATAATATTCTTGTAATAGAATTGTGATTCAATCAAAAATCCAACAAATATAAGCGGACCTTACTCGATTTCAGTTGCATCATAAATAAAATATTAGCTAATTAGTAAAATGACCAACTTAGTTTCAGTTTGTTATCTACGATCGTAATTTTTATTAATGTGCGATTCAAATTCTGTTTCTTTTCATGACATCCAGAACATGGGATTTTATCAAGTTCTTATCGAAAGATAACTTCGACTTACTATAGAATTGGTCACATTTTTAAAGTTGTTAATTTGAATAATGATATATTTGATTAATAAAATAATTTATTTTCATTATAACTTATCCCCCTAGAATACACAAAGAAGAGAAATGCAAAATTTCCTGTTTGGTGTTTGATTCTCGCTTCTTAGAAATGATTGTAGGATCTAGTTACTTCCATTTCCATGGTAGGTTAAACTTCCTAAGTGAGGGTTTATATGAGGGCCGATGATGGTTCTTAAGATTCAAAAGTAACGCCCTCCTTCTTGCTATTGGGAAAAAACCCTTCGGATTACCTCAGATGCCTAGGTCAAGTTACCTCCATTTCCATGACAGAGCATACTTCTTTTCCTAGTGTTTCTTGGATTTAATACTGTAGTGGTTGCATTTTTGTCATTGTTAATTTGAGTGATGCAATAATGGATTAATAAAAATAATTTGTTTTCATTTTCAATTAAGCCAGTAGAAGACATATAGAAAAGAGATATAAAGTTTTCAGTGTCGCAGGTGACTATCGCATCTTAGAAACAGTTGTGAGGTCTAGTTACTTCCATTTCCATGATAGATCAAACTTCTTAAGTGAAATTTTATATCAAGGCCGATTGTGGTCATTAGGATTCAAATGTAAATCCTATTTCTTGCTATTGTGTAAACAAACCCTCTGATTATCTCAGTTTCTTAGGTAGATCCACAGGATAATTTCTGTGTGTTCTGTATAAAAAGTTTTTAAATAAAAAATAATTTAATTAATTAAGCTATGTTTTTTTAAATATTTTGTTTCATGTTTTATCTATTCGTAAGCAATAAATTGAGTTTAAAATTTACTTGCTTTCGAATTAAACAAAACAATAAACTTTGAAATTTTTTAATATTTGAAATATATTAAAGTAAATTTTAAAGACGGCTTGAAAATTTCATATCGTATTATTTTATAAATTATTATTTCGTATTATTCATATCGTATTATTTCATAAGTCTACAAGATTATTGTTTTCTTTTAACTTTATAGGATTTAAGTTACGGTCTCTATGTCGAAAGTGTACATTTCTTGTTATGATTTTGTTTTTAACTCTCATGTCAAGTAACTTCATACGCGTTTTAAATTTTTTATTTTGTGAAAAATAAGCATAGAAAGCAAGGATTCCTTCCATGTACATTCTGAGTAATTACTGATATTTTCCAGATTATTAGGCACTCTAAACTTATTACAAAACTGCAGATTTTGATAAACTCCATAAATTTTGGAAGCTTTTCAACAAATTTCTATTCTAAATATTCTAAAATATATTCTAAATGAGGGAAAATATAAGATTTTATTAATGGAAATTGTTGAAAGACATATATTCTCAATGCTCCTAATAAAAAAATTCCCCGGACATTTATAGCCTGATATTTGAATAACAAACTTATTTAACAGAAAGTTTTACATAGTAGAAAAATTGAATGCAAAAAGATCACAATTCATTTCTTAGTGAAAGAAAGTTTAATCTAAAAGTTAGTAGCCTCGAAATGATTTTAAAATGCTTTTCGTTTAAAGTGGTAAAAATGTATCTTTCATGGGCGTGCTCTCTGTTGATTTTATTATTTTTCTTTCCTCTTATTTATTTCATTATTCGTAAATTATTAAAAACTCTATATATTTGTAAAAATTTACTTTTTCTCATGTTTTAAAGTAATTGTTAATGTGAAAAAGCAATTTTGATCATAAATAAAATATTTCGGTTTAAATTTTAACTAAAAGTTTATTATTTTATTTTTGTGTAGTTTCCGTTTCATGTATAAGATAGCTAGCTGTGAAATCAATATCATTTTAATATAAAATAGCTGTTGAAAATGGAACTGTAAACCATATTATATATATCTGTTTTTAATTGTTTTTATAAAAGTTAATTAAATAATATCGTTTATTTGATTTTAGTTCTTTTACCATGTACTAAATATCATCTTGAAATATTTTTTAGAATTTAATGCTTTTTTAATGCCATTGTTACAAAGTTAACTAACTCTGAATCATTATATTTTTTATTTTTTTGTTGATGAATGTGATTTTTTTTACAATAAATGAATGGAAGCATGTAGATAGAATTCGTGATAAATAAATAATTCGTAAAAAATTAGTAATAGTCTAGATTAAAGGTTTTAAATCTGGGCACCTAATTTCGTCCTTCTAACTTTCTTCGTTTCATCGAAGTTATCCCGTTAACTTATTAATACAGTCAGACAGACAGACTTCCTTGGAAAATATTTTGATCAACATTTGATGGAAATCTATAATCGTTGTGTAAAAAAAAATTTATTCTTCTAACTCTAAGCGTTTTTTTTACTTTTCTTAATCACAAATAGAAAGACCGAGAGACATTTTCCAAAAATACGTTTTTTGAATGTCACGGTCGTATTACATATTTTTTAATCATTCGTCACTTACATATTTGTCTATATCTTGAATTCAAATATTTCTAACGGTTATAGAGCTTTCTGTTTACTTCGCATACGAATAAGTAAAATCATTATCATTATTAAATGACCGCAAGAACGGAAAAATCCACAAAAAAAGCTTTTCTAGAGATCACCCCATCAAAGAATGAATTCACTCCATTATTCCATCTATCTAGTTAAATAAGGCAATTATATTCATTGTATTTATAAATCTTATGAGAGAACATCAAATATTCTGGAACAAACCTTCGAACAGAGTTCGAAAAAACTGATATAACCAAAATTTGTGAATATTTGGGTATCTTCCTTTTGAGGTCGAAATTCATTGCCAAGGCCAGCGATTAAGTTTACATCTGCTAAACATCTATTAAAATGTATGTAAAACTATCTTCCTTTTTCATGAAATTAACTGCACAGGTGAGAAGTATTACAGATTCGAGTAATATCTACAGTTTTGATTAATAAATCCTCTATCGGAATTTTAAAATATAGCTTGTGGTAGCTTGATTTTTGCCTGTTTCATATATGGCAAAAAATAAAAGTTATTGAATAAGCAAAAAAATTTAAACTTTTAAAATTAAATTGTATTTTTAGCTTAGTAGCAATATATTGGCTTAAAGAAATTATTCTTTTCAATACACTTACTGGCCAAGAAATCAGAAACCCAACCCGGTGGCCTAGGAAGGTGTTGGAAAACAGACGGATGCTCATCGAACCAATTTCGAAAACTTCTGGCACGATGTATAGTTGCATTATCATCCATAATGTATCCGTCGCCATCAGGATAAAAATGCAACATTGCAGGGTGCACTTGATTTGACAGTACATCTACGTATCGCATGGCTTCTTGTTTACCCTCAAGAAACACCAAGCACCACTTCCATGCCAGCAGAACATGCTCCATATCATGATACTCCCTCCAGACCCTTGAGCAGTGCGAAGAAGGCAAGATGAATTCATGGCTTCGTGGGATACTCGCCAAATTCGACGTCTTCCGTCAGTGCAAAATTGGGTGTAGCATGATTCATCCGACCACATTACCCGTTTCCAATCCTTAGATGTCCAGTGTTTTCTTTACCGACACCCCTGCAAACGAATTTTTGAGTATCGGGCAGAAAAATGTTCTTTTCTCACAGGCATCCGACTATGCATTCCTATCCTCTGTTATTCTCTGTGCAAGGTTCGAGATGAAATCTGTTGGGATGAGCCTTGGTTGACGATTTGTGTCAGTTGAATTACAGTAGAGTCCCTGTTCTGCCTTACAATTCGTCGGAGTCGCCGCCGATCACGCTCTTGTAAAACTGCATTCGAAACCGCAGTTGCGTCTTCTAGAGAGTGACTGTGGGGTCTGATTCCAGCTTTTGAAATTTTTTTTATACGGTTGCTTTTGAAAACCCTGTGAGATATGCTGTCTTCGAAATAGAGGCACCTGTTAAACGGGCACCAACAATAAGCCCTTTTTCAAATGGAGAAAGATCTGTCGTTTTCCCCATTTTACTTCATTCATCGCTAAAAGTACTCTTACACCTTACTTATACTAGCATCCTAACCACGTGGAAACCATGGCATAACAAAAAATTTGCATACTTCATCTCTAGAACTTATTCAAACGCAAATAAAGATTTCTAATTCATTGGCCAGTGAGTGTATATTCGTGTATTTTCATTGACACTTTGCGTAAACAATATTTCCGACATTAAAAACTTTTACAGTCTAAACTTTTAAAAATTTTCTAGAAGAAAACTTATGTTATTAAAGATTTTATTTTTCAATTTCTGTGATTTTTAAATAACAATGATGTAAGTTACGCGTTTTCGTTATTTATTATTATCTATGAAGATATCGGAATTGATACTGTACTCTTCTAAAACAAAAATACTGTGGTTATATTACTTAAGAGAGTATCTAAAATCCAATTTCAATATAAAAAAGTTTATTTAATTGCAATTTGAAAATTAATGTTTTTAAGTGACTTACAGCATTGTACTTTTAAACATTCCATTTAAGAAGTAATCAACTTTTAAAATTATTTTTTTCGTCATGTTTTCGCATTTTCTTCGTGAAAAAGCTTTTAGTCTTAAGAAATTTCATTAATAATTCATAAAGGCTACTTAATTTATTTCATCAGTAAAGTTGCAAATTCAATTAACTCAAGCATTTCCTTTAAGTATTGTCGAAAATTAACTACGAGTTTTTTTTTTAATACCAACTCTTTTTAGTCATTCACTTTATATTATATAATGATGATGCAGTAATCAAGTTTACTAAATCACGTTAAATAGTTTTTGTCTTTGAAGAATCAAGCTCAATTTTAAAGACATTTTGATGATTTTTTTGTAGTTGGTTTTTAAGGGGCAATTTAATGATAAATTATTTTCTAATACTTGTCAAAATTCATTGAGAGGGAGTTCCATTGGGAAACGAATATTTGGCATGTTTCGAAGTTTTTTTTTAATTTTTAAATTAATTAGAGTATTTGTATGATAATTATATATAAAATCAGCTAGATCAATATTTTGTTCGATTTCCTAATTTACTTCGATATGATTTATGTCTTTTTTATTGTATAATATCGGGTTACGGAATTCCTACGGTAATTACAAACTAGATAAATCTGTCACTAAAGAAATACCACTATTTTTGAAATTTTTTTGCGCCGCCTGATCAAATTTTAAAAAGCCTAAAACAACCAATTTATCTAATTCTTAAAAACAAATTTATTGTCAATATTAATATTTTCTTTTTTAATGCATTTATATATTTTACTTATTACTTATATTTTTTATACGGAAGAATCTTATAAAAGCATAATAGCCTGAAAAAGATAGGCTGGTTCTTGATTATTGACTATTTACATCACAATTCATAAATTACAGGATCAGCAAAAAATCTTACCTGGAAAGCAAAAAGGTAGTGGCTACAAAATTATCATCCAGAAATACGAGTTTTTTTATTTGCAAATTTTATTTGCAAAAATTTTAATTGCAAAAAAACTCGTATTTCTGGATGATAATTTTGTAGCCACTACCTTTTTGCTTTCCAGGTAAGATTTTTTGCTGATCCTGTAATTTATGAATTGCGATGTAAATAGTCATTGTATTATAAGTATTATAAAATATAAGCAATATATTGTATTATAAACCCAATTGTATTATAAGATTCAATTCGTTCAACTTTTGAGCCTCAAAAAATTTAAGGATATTATTTTAGTTCTCATCACCAAGAATCCAAAATTTGTTACTTTGCATCCGTTGCCCTTATCTTCAAGTTTTTAATACCATGGCATAATATGGTAATTATTTCTAATAACGTTTATACATTCTTTATACCAAAAATGGACTACATGATTTTATCGACATAACTATTTTTTAAAAAATAATCATTTTTAAAAATAATTTAATTTGGCAAATTAATTTTTTAAATAAATATTTTAAAATTATAAAAATTATTTTAATGATATATTAAAATGTATCAATAAAAATTAAATTTTCAGTCACCTTTTAATGTATAGACCAGGTATGTTTGACCAAAAAAATAATCTGTAAAAACAGAAGAAAGTATATATTTTTGTAATTAATATTTTCGACAATTCGGAATTAATATATGATCCAATGAACCCAAAAAAATAACTTTTTTCACGTTCATTACAAAATATTTTTAAAAACCTCACGATGTGAAAAATAAATATCAATGGATTTTTCATTAAATATTCCAAAAAGTATTGAAAATGGAATTTTGAGTAAATATGACAGAAAGTATTAAAAAAGATTTTTAAAAAGTAGGTTTAAAATAAAAGAATACAAATGTAGTCTCATAAAGAAATCGATATATAAAATTGGCATGTATAACATAGTAAGAGGTTTCTTTTAATAAAAAAACTTTTGTTTTACGGAAAGCAAAACGTGTTTTCGGGAAGAGAAAAAAGTTGCATTTGAAAACACATTTCAAAATATTTTTAAAAAATAATAAATCAGGTTAAATTTTCTTTAAAAATCCTTGTTTTTCCCTCATAAATCATTCTATATTTTAATGGATCTCAGTACAGTAAAATTAAGTAAAAAAATCACAGGAAGCCATTTCAGATTCATAGAAATAACTATTTATTTTTCAGAATGTCCCACTATAAAATAAATGTCTTTTTTTGTTCAGAAAAACCTCAAATTATACTGGGAGGAAAACCATTTATAATTTAAATCTTATTTTAAATTTATCGCCGGTCCTTTTTAAAGTCAGATTAGTATGTGGAATTTTTTTTCACTTGTTTTATTACAGTTTAGATCAAAAGTTTTTATTTTATCAACAGATCAATTTAGAAGAAATTGCAGTTATGAGTCGAATCATACTTCTATTTATCTTTTCCAAAAATATGTTCTTTTTTTTCCTTTTTTTTATCCGTAGGACACCGTGGGTATTGTTCCTCCTTTGAAGAAAGGATACTCTCTCTACAAGTATATATTCTTTGTGTTTTGGAAAAAACATTATTTCTTCAATGCCGTCAAAAAAGGAAACGACAAAAAAAGAGTTTTTTTCTTTCAATATTTGTGTAAGGTTTCTTTCTTTCAAACTGAAATAACAATCATATTTTCAAAACCATTCTTTGTCTTTCACATACTTGGGACTGGATCATTTTGTGAAATAAATAGATCCAAATAGGGGATATTTTCAAGTGCTTCAACTAAAAATTTTAGTTGTTATTATCTTTTCTAAATCTTTCGTTTCTCAGTCATTCAGATAAAAGTTGCTGTCAAAATAAATAACACATTTCGATTTGTAAGACTTCTATACAGATAGGAAAAAAGGATTTTGACCACGTTTCATTCTATCTCTCAACAAACTGAAGTTGGAGAGGATATCGAATTCACATTAGAAAAAAAGATTTTTCTCTTACTGTTAAAATAGAATCCATCAGTAACAAAAAGAGATTTTATTTTTCATTTCATAATTTAACATTTGAAAAAAATTTCAGAATTATCCACATATTGTGGGAAATTATTTCGTCTAACTGGGAGAGGGTATAAGTTAGAAAACTGAGTTTAGAAGGAGACTAAATATAAGGATAGTATAGACTTAGTATGTTAATTCATTAAAATAATAAGCGAAATAGTTAAACAATTCCAAAAAATAGAGTTCAAACTTTCGTTTCGCCTTATATATATTAATTATTTGTGTTTGAGTTCGCAAAAAAGGTCAACTAGACCATAAATATTAAGGTAATCACTTCGTAAATAAAAGATGGTCAAAAGCTTCCCCTTAGTCTTTATTTTTTCAAAATTATTCGAATTGAATTAATAATTTGAAAATATTTTAATTTAATATCTCATTTATTTTTACAAAAATAATTTTTTACATAATATTTTATTTAAAATTTAATTTATATAAAATGTAAAAATTACAAATATAGTTTAAAAGTTAATGAATATTAGTTATAATTACTCATATCGTTAAAACATTAATTTAATTTTTCAAGAAATGTATCCAACTATTATTAATTTACAGTTACATACAAGAGGCAAATGGTTATATGGTATTTTGTTTCCAATTTTATATTACTAGCATAATTAAAAAATTGGACACAAAATATACATTGACATCTTTCACCTTGATAAATCATGATTGTTTTCAAAAGCATTGTTTCATTAAAAGACTTAAGAAACAAACTTCATTTGCATTCAAAGAGGTTTTACTTTGATTAGAAAACTGGGCCGTGTGCCAAATATAACAAATCACGTTATTAAAAATATTGAAACATCTGACTACACATTCACCAACTTACATCTGCCACTGTTTATTTTCGTTTATTAATAATAGGAATGTTTGTTTACATTTTTAGGGAAAAGTTATTGTCTGCTCTTTTAAATATATATCTTATTAATTAATATTACATGGGGAAGTTGTAAAACATTAATAAATGCTGTAAATATTCCCGAAATCATATAAAACATCTCACCAAAGCCCCAAATAACAGAGATAAAATATTGAAAGAAATTTCAAAATTGTGTACAGTTTTTTCGGACTTAAAATAATATTAAGGTTTTTGAAGCTATCGAATTCGTTTGCATTCAAATAAACATTACTGTGTAAATAGTTTTGTTAGAAAAATTTATGAATTTAATGAAATTCGTATGCCATATTCTATCCACTGAGCTCAATTTGGTTTTGAGTTATCACTTTTATAAACAGACAATGATATTTATATAATTCGAAAAGTATGTTTTTCAGACTGCGGATAACGTGAAACATGATGATTCATCAAAATAGAAAATTAATATTTTATATAATATGCACCATTGGCCTGAAAATAAAGAATAAGTTTAATCTCTTTTATACATAAGTTGCATTTGAAATATATTATTATACATAATCTATACTAATTGCATAAACGAATGTTATCAGTACTGGGTCTCTGAAGGCCAGGATGTTTGATTTAAAGATTTATTTGATCCCTATTTTCTCGGAAGGCAGAAATGTATACCTAGGAATGTAGTTATTGAAATTCTAATTAATATTGTAATACATTAAAAAAAGCTATATTTGATCCACATATTCACGGAAGGCAGAAATGTATACCTAAGAATGTAGTTACTGAAATTCTAATTAATATTGTAAGACATTAAAAAGAGAACTGAAATTTATTGTTCTTTCTCATTAACTACCAAAAACATCTTTGCATAAAAAATGAGCTTTACACCGTTGTAAGATTTAAAAAGTTGTCTTCTTAAAGATACTATTAAATGGTTCTGAAAAGTTTCTTAGTTTTTGTAATTTTTTAAATATTTTTTTCATTTTATTTAAAACAATCCATTGCATTCGTAAATTAGAGAGCAATTTTCCAAAAATTTCAACCCTTGTCATTCTTTCAAGAAATATTTGATCGGGTGATTTTCTTCCATATCTGAAAGCTTAAGAATTAGAATTGTGTTTAATATTTGTATAGTTAAAAATGCAAATAAAAGATAAAGAAAAAGTTACATTTTAAATATTGCTATGGAGTTAATTTACTGTTTCCAAATATTTAAGTTGACAATTTAAGTCTCATTGTTTTTAAGTTGACAATATATAAAATTAAGGCAATTAAGGCGCACAAATTGTTAATATCAGGCAATTTGCCGGAATCGTGAGCATGAAATTACATCTAAATGCTTTATCTGAAATCAAGCCTACTCAATATTTTGAAAACATATCCAAATGCTCTATTTAAAATCAAGCATTATCAATATTCCCTGCCAAATAACTGCTTGCTTTAGACGACTAGAAAGAATTATTTGTTTTTATTGAATTAAGAGATTGGTAAAAACACGTCTTGACCTTACTACTAGACCACCACGGCCAATAAACATAATAATGAGGTACAGTCATGTTAGCATATTGTGAGTTTCTTTAAAAACTGATTGAGAAATATAAAGGGAAGTGCAATTACAAAACAGCAATCATTGCTTTAATTTACATCATGAATTTTTTGCGACAATTATTTAGAGCGAATTGTTGTTATAATTACATAACGTGAAATTTTTAATATTATCATGTATTGTGAATGTCAGAGATTTGTATGTGTTACTAATTTTTAGGATTGTTGAATATTGGGAAGTCGGAATATCTTTGATGGAATCGGGTTTCAAACCTGGAACTTTTTCCACAATGGAAGGTATTAACATTAAAATTTCGCAGACCTATCACAAAAAAGATAAAATGTTATTGTCAAAAACAATCTGGCAACAATAAAAATACTTAACATTTCAAATCATATCGATTTCTGATATATCTGCTTTTTTTACCCGTTTCATACATAATTTAATATAAATACTTTTTTTATAAAATACATAATTAAAACATAATTTAATATAAATACTTTTTTAATAAAATAGATAATTAATACATAATTTAATATAATACCCATCGGAGATGAATTTTAGCACTTTAATATTTTTGAGTACTATGCATTTTGTTAACAATCAATCTAAAATAGCATATTATTTTTTCTATGAATGGGGTAGAAAAAACGAATTACTAATCGTATAGCAAAACTATAATGACAATGCAAATAGTAAACTGCCATACTTTAAAGGGTTGAACTTCGTTTATACAAGCAGGAAGTTTCTGTGGCATATCGGATTAGCTATTATCCACAAAATTAGGGTACCTTAAATACTGTCCAAAATTGAATTTGAATGAATGATTGGATTTAATGGAATGTATTATGCCTATACATGCATTTCGATTATCAGTAAAGTAATTATTTTGTGGAACTGGCAGTGCATTGCCACTCTGTAGGGGGGTGTACTAATTCCACTTTCGTCCTGTCGAAAGAGTCATGAGCAGATAGACTTCCCGTACTGATTCGAAGGAAAATTGGCTCATTAGGGGTAAACATTAATAATAAGCAAATTGGTAAATTCGTTAAGGTAGAAACGAATTTACCAATTTGCTTCGTTAAGGTAGGTAAATTCGTTAAGGTAGGTAAATTCGTTAAGGTCCTTCTATTATCTAAATACGGTTTTTGACTTCATATATGTATATGCAACATAAGTATTTGCATGACTTCTTAAATGGATATGTAACAGTATTTATAGGTTTTTATTCATGCATATGCAATATTCGTATTTGCATGACATCATACATGTATATGTAACATTAATATTTAAGGACATCATACATGTTTATATAATATTAATTTTTACATGACTTCATACATGTATATGTAACATAAGTAATGAACAAATGAGTAATTTCATTAAGACAGAATGAGTTTTCTTCTCAGAGTGTTCTGTAGCGCGATCTATTTGGGAGAATGACGCCACATTTTGTAGGAAGATTAAACAAGACAGTGGACGAAGAATTGAAGGATTTAAT
>JAOUZG010041912.1:4614668-4632464 GCA_026289955.1 Argiope argentata
TTAAGAATTATAATAATTAAACAACTTTATTTAATTATTTAATTTACATATATATATATATATATATATATATATGCAGCATATTTGAATTGTACAAATACATATAAAATGTAAGCAGTTATCTTTCTGAAATTTTTTGCTTCAACTTGGAAATCTATTGACCTGTATGTTGTTGCAAAAAGAAAATGAAAGAATTGATGCAGTTATGATTTCAAGAAATTGCGACAGCAACAACCTTTGTAACAAAATTCTAATATGGACCTACTAATCATTGCTATTAAAGTTCAATCGTAAATTAAATAATTAAATAAAGTTGTTTAATTATTATAATTCTTAAATGAAATTTAAATTTAAGTATTAAACTGAATCAAAGTCAATACAAGTCTTCTATTATAATATTCCAAAATATTTTTAATTCTATTACGTAGCATAGACATATAATTTTATCATTTTGCTAGTATTTTATCCTTTTATTCATATAACAGCCAAATCGCATTACATTTATGCTCATAAAACTCAGATAAATGCTAAATATATTGAAAGTTAGTTGTTTTCCTGTATGTATTATATAGATGTTCAAAAAGGGTAATTGAAGGCTCAAGCTTCATCCATGTTATCTGACTATGATTCAGTTTCAAAGTCTGTCTTTAAATAGCTTATGTGTAAAATTGAATTGTGATTTTCATCTTATCGACTTTGGAAAAATTAATCAAACGAACAATACAATAATCGTGTTAATAAACTAGAATTACGATTTTACTCACATTTCAAAACCAACCAAATTTTTTTAAACTCTTAAAAATAGTTGTACAGTCGTATTCCATGGCATCAATTCATCCGAATGCACAGACGCATAACAAATTCATAAACATCATCAATCATTTAATTTGTTTCAGCCGCACTGTGACGTAATGTTTTGTCTCTCCTTGAAGATGCGCAGTGGATTCTAAAATTGTTTTAAAGGACCCATTTGATAATCTCACATGAACATGAACTACCTTTCGTAATGATACTTGTCGGTAAATCATGACTGACTTGAATTTTACGGAATTTGACGCTACCATTTGTGCTAATAATAGTAAGAGACTACAAATAAAAGAAACCAATAAGTCATATTATATCACTCAAACTATTCACTAAAGAAAATGCTTTTGTTTTGTAGGTCAAAAATTAAAGAAAGTTAGAAGTGGGAAATTTTTTGAAATTAATATTAATGTAAGCTGTTTACTCGAAGCTAAAATATATGAGAATGTTTTTATTAATTTTATTTAAAAAGATATTCTCACGTAATTTTTCAGTTTGAATCGTTTCAGTTTGAATCACAGTCACTTTCATGCAATACTCAAAAATGTGAAAAAATTTTGATGTGTAAAATAGAATAAATTATTAAAAATAAAAAAGAAATAATTTTCAAACAAAACTAAAAACTAAAAATAAAAATATTAAATATCAAGAAATCTTTATTTTTTATTATTTATTTATTTATTGCAAACAGTGTTTTTTTTCTGTTTTTTGACATTATAAATTCATTTTAATGCTGGTACATTTTGCTTTACACTTCCAAACCTCTTTGATATTCCTTACATAATAAATTGAAGGTTAAACATTTTTTCCTATAAAAGGAATTAATTTTCTCCTTCGAACCACTTGCAGTATTATTCCAAACATATGTTTTTAAAAAAAAAAAACCAAATAAATATTTAAACATCTGCGTGAATGGAACAACATCCGCTATTTTTTATCGTTTCCAGATGCTCACGGAATTTACGATTATTTTACGACCACATATATATCATTTATTTTTTGCTACAATAAGAAAGACACTGAAACATTTGCCTTTAGAAATTTTTCTTTCAAAACAAGTATTCTAAAAAAAGGGCATTAGTTTTGCGTGTAAAAAATTCCGAGTTAGTTTTCTTCTAAATTTTTTCGACCTGAACTTGAGTGTACCTCGTCTAATGAAAAACAAAATAAATGCATTTTATAAATTTTAAATCTTGATATTTTCAATAGACATTGTTAAAAAATATTTCACAATTCAACAACATTCTAAATAATCGATACTAATATGAACGAATGGGAGTAGTTTTCCCAAAACTTTCTCGTATATTCTGTAATAAATTTATCAGTAAGAAAAATTTCTTGCATTGCGTTGGTGTGCAATAGTTACGAAATTTCAACCTTTGGCGTGAATTCTTGGCGGGGTTCTTTTTAGGATTAACCCTTGTCAGGAAATGATTAGAGTCAGAAAATTGAATTGGTGTTTTAAACGCGTTTCTCTCAACTGATTGTCACAAACATTCGACAAAAAGTTGCGCTTGTAGTCCAAAGCTCCCAAACTAAACTTAACGTAATTAAATTATTGCAATTTTGAATTATGACATGTACGTGTTTCTAAAAGCACTGACCAAAATACAGTCAACCAATTGTTGGATTTCGCTCCGAATTTGGCAAATACTGAATGTTATCTATTTAGCTCTTTTCACTTTGTAATTATTGCGTAAAATTATACTCGAACATTAGGACAGACGGACTTTTTCTGAATTTATTGACTTAAAATTTGGCAGAAATTTACAAATTTGGACCAAAGACTGTATACAAAATTTCAACCGGCTTCTTCAAAGAATTTTTGAATTATTTTCACTGCAAACTCACGCAGAATATATTCGAAAAACGTGTGTTTCGAACTCAGAGAGGTCTGAAACATGGATATTCATTAAAATTACAAATTCGCATACTTTAAGTATCGTTATAGTTCATTTATATTATTCAAACGTGAGAATAAAAATGTGTTACCGGAAGTTTAATTAATATTGCTCTTTAATTTAATTTTGTTTTGTTTTGATAAAATATGCTAACTTTAGATCGAATTTAATTAATATTTATATTTATGTTTATAAAGTTGATAATAAGTGACGTTTTTACTCTTAATTTGCAATTTAAGCTCAAAATTATATAGGTTGAATTTCATATAATCGGAGATGATTTCGCGAAATTCAAAATTAACTTAAAAAGTGCGCAGGAAGACAAAACAAACTGTCTTTATTCATCCACTAATATTTATAGAAAATTACTCTCTTCTGTTTTCATTTTTCACATTATCAATGGCTATGTTGAAATATTCATTGCAAATTAGATTTTTTATTCATACCAATGTGAAGAAAATTGATTGTATGTATAAAAAAATTCTTTTATGATTTTAATCTTAAAGTTTAAAGTATTTAAGTGTAATCAGCATCTATCATCTATCTTTCTTATCTTAGCAATTTTCAGCTACCATGTTCAAGCATTGACACACACAATTAGAAATCCGAAAACGTTTTTCTTTTTCATTTACATAGATTTAAAAGAGGAAAATACTTTAAATACTAAAAGCAATTTTTTGAAGTTTAATATGCATTTTTTATTATATTTTAAATTTAACAAAATAAAATAGTAATAATGATATCAGATATTTCCTTAAAGTAAATTACTTCGTTGAAAAATCGAAGTTATTAAAATTTTATTTTCTTAATGTTTGAACGGGTTTCTTTATAAATCCATTAGAATTTTCTTTTAGTCTATTTTTTGGAAAGTTGCACGGTTTTTTTATATTTGCATATACATATGTTTTAATACTATTCTGCATCTTTAGTTCATATTTTTTTAATTCTTATCTTTCATACATTTTTTTTATGATAAACCTCATAAATGAAATGAAAATGAATGTTTTTGTTCAAGTTTAATTTAATAGTTTCTTAATATTTTCTGAAGTTTTTGAGAATGGAATAAGTATCTCATTCATTTAGAAATATTTTATGATTGCTCCGACAGTTCACAAAATAAAAAAAAGAATTCAAAATTTCATGTTATTTAAAGATTGAGTAGAAATAAAACTTAGTTTTTAGTTCCTGAATTAAATAATATTTTGCTTAAGCTAACTTCAAAATTTTAAACCAAAAAAGTCTTTTTTTTTGTCAAATTTAAAAAAGATTTTTGCCCATTAATTGGTATATTTAGGTTTCATAGTAATATTTTAACAAATAATAATATTTTAACAAATAGTAATATTTTAACAACAAATTTAAACAAACAATAAAATTTTTAACTATTTTCATACATTTCTCATCATCATCTCGAATGTAATCACATACTAATCATGTCATTACTTTCTAGTAATTTTTGAATAAATCTTAAAATGATTTTAAATTTTGTTAAACTCTAAACTAGATGAATTTTGCTTTACACAACTTTTTTAACCCAAAAAGTCTTTTTTTCAAATTTGAAAAAGGTATTTACCAATTAATTGGTATATTTAGATTTCATGGAAATGTTTTAAATCTTTTTTAAACAAATAATAAAAATTTTAACCATTTTCATACATTTCTCAATAATCCATCTAGAATGTAATCGCATACTAATAATGTCATTACTTCCTAGTAACTTTTAAATAAATCATAAAATGATTTTAAATTTTGGCGAGAAACTACTTTCAAAATCCACTTACAGAAATATCTTTTACGATGTCTGTGAAAAATACTTTTATGATCATATTTGCAAAATAGCTGTTGAAATGATTCCTCTTTGTTTCTGTGAGTTATTTCTACTACGTGATGACAATCCAAACGATTATAGAAGTCGAAGCAGCTGTCCTCACAACGAAGAGCAGCTGCAGCAGTTTTAAATGTTTTCGTTTTCTGAATCGCCAAAGCAGCAGCATCTGATGCGTATAACAAACCATAGAGACAATGTCTTTTGTTGAGAAAAAGCTTCATTTTTCTAAAAAAATAAATGATCACATAAAGGTAAATATCCATTTATTCTATCGACAGATTAATTTTTATTTTTCATTTTTTCCCTATATATATAAATATAAAGAAATTTTTATGAATAAATAGAGAGAGAGAGAGATTGTTCAGTAAATAGATAATGTAAAATCTCTTTAAATCAACTTTCTTTAATCAAAATCATTCGTAAATCGAATTTTTCACCAAATATTTTCAAATTTCTTGTTAAAAGAATATTAAAATATCGCTTATAACTTACATATGTCTTGATTAATTCTAAGATAACATTTAAAATTTAAAAATACACTTATTTTTGAATTGCTTCCGTTCATTAAATAATCTGTAAATTTTTAACTCGGTAACAATTAGTGAATAATTTTTAGACATTGTATTCAGTAAAAAAAACTAATCCTTTTAAAATTTTAAACTAATGATATATGTGATGTGAATAATACTATTTATTTAGAGGATTTGGTGTGCAATTGCTGTATTCATAGTGCTATGTGATATGAACCTATTAAATTATTTAAATAATGCACGCTGGATTATTTTTAAATAATTTTAATTTTAATTATAGATATTTATTTATTTATTTATTAAAATTACTTAATATATTTCTTAGTCTTGTATTTTCTAGGGTAGTTTCGTTGAAAAAAATATCCTTTTTCTCATTTTAGTTTAAAAAGCTATCGCTTTTTCTTCCGATATTCATTTTCAAATTCAATTTTCTTTTATTCCTAACTTTTAAGAAGACGGATTTTTTTATAGACCCTTCAACTTTGAATTAGCGAAGCACCGGCATAATCTACATATATAAAATGCTAACATACGAGGCACAGATATTGCTCTTATTACAAGTTATAGAATGGCAAAAGTCATATGTAAATAAATCACTATAATGCTATGAATTTTATATAAATTTGATGTAGATATTGACAATATGCATGAATGTCTGTGTAAATATTATAAATATTTCTATATAGTTTAGTTGCATAAAATTAATTATTGCAAAATCTTGCGTCAGCAAGAAAATACCTTTCTAAGAGGATTTACAACAGAAGATCGCCATATTTCACTACTTTGGCTACGTAGGTGTATTATTAATGTGATGAGGTCGCTAACGGTATTTAATACACTCTAAAATGTGTAGTGGAAGCTAAGAGATAAAACTTTGTTCTTAAAGAATATTGGTGAAAGTTCTCCAGTGTTCTGGAAAGAGCACGCCCTTTCCGCTGTTGCTCAGCCCACTTTAGTGGAACGCTACTTAAAAGGTGCGGCTTAAGGAGGGAGATCAGAACAGTTCGGAAATGAACGACGATAGTTTGCTCAGCTTGAGAGAGCGTCTTATCTCTTCGACGCGTGTTCTATAGCTTGTGCTGCAAACCGAGATGAGCGGATTAAATAGAGTTGATTCGCTGTGAATTTTGTAGCGAATATTTAATACGCGTTTTCATAAACAATAAAGTGTATCTTCGTATTGCTCTTATGTGAGAATTATTTCCGTAACAATAAATTCATTCATTGATTCTCTTTAATATTACATTTGAAGCATGTTCTACTGATGTTAAAATTGTTTTAAAAAGCTGTTTTCAATATTAATTTGGAAGTAGGATTTCCATTACTGCTTTTATTTTGTTGTATATACAATTTTTAATTTGCAAATGTTAGAATTCGTTTTGACTTATTCACTTAAGTTCATGTTTTTCGATCTTATGAAATTACGAAGTGAAACTTTAAAAAAAATATGCATTCCACATTAATATTTAAAAATCTAAACAGTCAGTATTTTAGGCCAAACTGATCGCCAACAAAGGTTAATTAAAATAAGTGGCCTAAACGAAGTTATCAATGATTGTTATGTATTTGAAAATTACATTTCGAATCCTTCAGATTTGCAAGTAGAACAGAGAAATACTGCTGCTTAAGTGAGCAAGTAATTCCGCCTTCAGCAGTTTTCAGTAGTTAAAAGCTCGGAAGATGACTTTGGACCATTCGCCTACAGCAGGGACGAGATAGGTGACAGGCTAGCAACACCATCAGCTTCACCTTCTCGTTTCTCGTCGCTGTTAGAGAATTCTCAATTCTTGAAAGGAGTCAAAACTTCCCTTAAAATTTCGAATCTTCATATTTTAAGACAACCTTTAAAATTGAAGTTAATAATAAGCATTTCAATTCGTAAATATTCTTTAACGCCAGTTTTGATTTTCCTTTTGAATAGACCAATTTTTGTGTTAATTTAGCCCTTTTTATTCGAAAGGAGACCTGTTGAATGGATAGAAGTATAGGATAATGGATATATTATTCTGCGTAGAATAATTCCCTGCATTTGCAACTGACATTAGTCCTCATGAAAAATAATTTACATAATGGATATTTTAATAATTTTATAAATACCTCTAAATCCTACGCCGCATATAAGTAAAGCATCTGAGAATCAGGATAAATTAGTAGCCTTCATTGAAGTGGTTTTAAAGAGAATTCGAAAAATTATTAGAGAGGAGAAATCTCTTATTATTGGAGATGGGCTATTTCTTAAATAGATAATAATGTTTAATTTTTTTAAAAAAAATCGAACTTTCAAAGAAATTGTATTGCTATTTTCAACATTTTTAAAAAAATATTCGAAATTTTGCAAACATTGTTCGAAAATGATAAATACCGAAAGATTCAAAAATCTGTGAATATTTGAAAATTCAATAGCATAGGGAATAATGTAAATAGAGAAGTAAAAAATTGTCATGCTTGCTTGAAATGACATGGGGTTTTGTTGAAACCGGAAACATACCAAAAAATTGCCCACAATAGCGTATCTTATAACAAAAACAATAATTAGAGCTACAATGATTTTTTTAGCAAAGACTATGTCCATTATAACAAATGTTAAATTTGTTGGCCATCATTCGACAACAATATCTGTAAGAGAAAGACAATAGCAGACAATTGATAATAGCACTGTACAACATATCTGTAGACATGGTGAAATGTTGTCGCCGGATTATATTTTTAGCATCCCTAATGGGAATTTCGATTGCATCAGACTTTAATGTCAGGTATCTCCATAACCAATAATCTTACGGATTAAAATATAGAGACCTAGCAGGCCAAGAAGAACGGAAGTGGTGGTTCAGCCTAAAATCCTCATCAAACATGAGAAGACGATATATTTCAAATGTTTAACAAAATAAGGTGAAAAGCCCTTCTACCTACAAGGCGTGCTTTCCAGAAGATGTGTATGACCCATATAGGGTTTATGCGATTCTGTATCTTGCACCCGTCACACTCATAGTTCAGAAAATCATACCAGACTCTCCAAGCCTTTAGGAATGAATTTTACATGAATTTTAACCATAAAACTGAATGATCAGACCGCCGCAACAGCAACACTGGCAGGAACTGTGGTTGAGCCCTAAGGATCATCACCCGCCACGCTACAACCCTTCCTGTAGGACTTACGCCCTGTGGTCGGTGGGAGGAGTCTACCTCCACGTATTAGTGAACCCTCCAAGGTGGCGAGATCCAACCACCGAGCCAGAAGCATCTCATCCTTATTTAGAGGTGCCACTGGGAAGAGATTTATAATTTGAAAAGTGAATTCACGAATTTCCTAGAAGAAAAAGGGTTCTATCACGCTAGATGTGATAACTCCGCACCATATTGTGATTTAACAGTCATGAAATTGAGATTCAATGACAATTCTATGATTTTCGAGAGCCCATATTATGTAGTTATGAGAATTGATGGATTCATGAGGGCAAAAATGTTTCATAAAAGTTTTTTTTTAACACATTAGACCACCAATCATTATCTTCTGCCTTATTATGAACTTTTCTTGTAGGGATCAACAAAAAACACAAGTTATTTCAAGCATATGTATCAGTTTTTACAACCAACATTATACCATTAATTATTTAATCTTCAAATGTTAACAGACTTTTGAATCACCCTGTATATTAGAAAACATCAGCAATGTGAAGGAAACCATAATAACTAGTTGTACACAGGCCTGCTAAAGTATTGGGTAAAAATTACAAAACAGATTGTTGCTTTAGTATTCATAGAATGAGCATATAACAAGAACGTGATTTGTACTTTTAGTGTATAATTTATGGGACTTATTAATATTGCTGAGATTGTGACAGTTAAGAGTATTCCAAGTTCGTTATCCTTAATTATTTTGAAAATATTCGTTATTTTAACCAAATGTGCGAATTTTATATCAAATTTTACTACGATTTACTTTTTTGATTATAGAATTTTTAAGAAAAAATAGCGCATTTATTTCCTATTCAAAATTTCAGTTTAAAATCACGGAGGCTATATTCCTCCATAACGGGTCATTAACTTTTTAGAGAATTAATTATTAATTTAAAAAGTAAATCCGGTGGTCAAAAAACCTATTCTGATTTCACTCCTAACAGTTGCATCTAATGAATACTGATTGTTATCATGGGAAAAATCATTATTAAATTTACTCTTACCAAACTCACTGACGCGTGTAATTTATCTACTCTCTGGTTGCGTGTTCTGCATAATGTTATAGAATTTCCAGAAAGCTAACTTTTCGCAATTCCTTTTTGTTTTGAGTTCGTTAAAGGATAGTGGTTAATAGAAACCAGAAGAAATTTTAATTAACTTTTGATTTTTTTTCCAATACCACTGCTTAATTCACACGAAAAAAATGTACCATTATCCGTATCTTATTTAATAATCTTAAGGTCTTCATTAGAATATATGGTTTATAAGTAAAAATATTTATACAAACTTTCGTTTCGTACATATTTTATTTTCATCTTAATTAAAAAAAAAACTTGGAGCTTTTTTATGTTTTCATCAGCGTAAAAGGATTTTTAGTTGCAAAAATGAAACTTCATAGTAGAAAAGTAACATAAATTATTGAAGTTTTCTTTGAAAATAGTTTATTAATTTGATTTATTTATTTTCGCTGAAACTGATAAAACAAAAATTAATTTTTCTTTTCTAAAAGTTTTAGTTATAAAGAGTTTCAGAAAAAAATTTCTGATTAATCAATATTTTCTAAAGAAGGTGTTATTAAATGAATTTATTTCCGTTTTAATGTTCTAGAATTAAGCCTCTGTTGGCTTTTCTGCTATTAATTATTTAATTTAGATATTCATAAGAAGGCTTTAAAAGATAAAACAAAGTATATATTGACTCAGAGATTTATTCGTTACTAGCCGCCTTTGGCGACCAGTCGGTTCGCCAGTATTAATGCTCGCTAAAATTTTCATATAATATTTTTTGTAGCTGTGTCTCATAACCGGTTTTTCACCAAAATATTTTTAAACCAAACAAATTTTGATAATCATATAATTCATTTATAGTATTATTTTCTGTTCATGTTCTGTTCATTGTACTACTCATCTATCTCTTTCTATCTGAGCAATGATTGTCCCGGAATTGATATTTTACTTAATTGGTGTAGTGAAAAGTCTAAAATTATACGTTTTTATAGAATGATGAGATTCAAATTTTCATAAATGTAAACACACTAAACAAATAAAGACACGGTTGGTTTTCAAGCGATGCGAAAGTATAAAAACAGCTTGGAAAATGCCGCGCACAGAGGAAATAATGGTGACACACACACACACCCTTCTTTTCTTTTTCTACCCTTTTTTTCTTCACTACTTTTCTTTCTACAACCCCTTTTTTACCTTTGTTATTCTTTTTTTCTTCCCTGTCCAGACTTTATTTTGAGCAGGCATAGATTAAATATTCGTACAGACTAATGATAAAAGCTACTATTTTCTTTCTTTTTTTAAACATCCCGTTATCTATAAATGAAAACCAACTAACTTCGCGTATTTCTTTCCAAACAAATCATAATTTATTACTTCCTGCTATCTTACTCGGTTGGTGTGGGGGAAGGAAATGAAGATTTTTGGCGGGAAAGTAAGAAAAGTGTCGTTTTAACTATTTTCCTCGAATGTTTTTCATTTTTTCTCTTCATAAGAAGCATCCTCGCTTCTTAACGAAAATATTTTTTAAAAATTAGCCGAATCGGTAGAGCCGTTCTCTAGTTTTGCGCTTAGCAACGCATTTCGAGATCCATTTTTATTAATATAGATATATGTTTGCATTTCACAACATTTTTAAAATACATTACACTTATCTATTGCCATTGATCAATTGGCATTCTCTTTAATAACAAACTGTGTGTGTGTGTGTGTGTGTGTGTGTGTGTGTGTGTGTGTTGGCACTCTGCACGATAGAACGTCCATCATACAACTATTAAGTTTTCACATGTGGTTGGGAATGCGCACTTCGGTGCGAATTTTTCGAAATTTCAATAAGAATTTAATATAATTAAAAATGAATCGAATTTCGGACATTCATCCTCTATAACTTCCGCAAGTATTATAGCCCAAATGTCTGGCCGCGGTTCAAAATTACGTAGTCTGTCCCAAAATAACCCAAAAGTTCTTATGTAACGGGACATTAATGTAAGTAATGAACTCGAATGCAATGTATTTAATATCATATCATATTTGAAACATTTAATTAATTATACTTCGATACTTTTAATAGTTATTCTAACAATTCATTGTGACTAAGAGATTATGGTATCAGTAACTAATAAATCATACAGATATTTTTAATAAATTCTTTTATTTGATAGTCAAGCTTATAAGATTTGTTTTAATTTTATCTTTCTATTGTAACATCTATCCAATTGTTCTTGGACCATTTTATTGTATAAAATCCCTCAATGAATTGGAAAAGAGTATCAATAAACAACTTTTTTTAAATATGAACATCCGATAACATAACATATATCTTTCAACTACTTTTCAACAGCGAATTCTAAAATGCTCTTTTTTGCGTGCCTTAGGAATGGGTTTAATTCGTCAAAAAAAGGGGGTGAAAAGATGAAACAAGATGTTTACATTTAAAAAAATGAAGATTCGCTTATTTATGAAACGTAAGCATTACAACAGATAATTAGTAATACAAAAGGTAAAAGGCACTAATGCATGCGAAATTTTGAGCTAAAATAAATTGCGGTCAGAAATAAGACAACATTCACATACAGGTGAAAAAAAATTGAACCAAAAAGTATCCAATGGGGTAAATCAGAGGTCAAAGGGAATAACGGAAATGTGTGCATCGTTCCCCGTCTCAACCCCTTAATAAGGAGGAACCATCGAAATGTGGTTACCTCAGAATCCGTTGAAGAGCCGTAATTAATTTGAAAAAAAAATATTGTGTTGATATTATTGTGTTATAATTTCTGTTTGAAAGAAATATAAAAATATTTTATAGATACTAAGGATTGAAGGTATTTTATCTTTAAAGCAATTCTTAAATACAACATGAGAGCGGATAGTAATATCTCTGAACATCAAATTATTTCCTAATCTTATTTCCGTCGCTTCTGAGGAAGTAACCGCTTGATCTATTTAAAAACCACAACAAGAAATGTTTCATAATTTTGGATTCCTTACGAAATATTCCACCATCATATCTGGATTTCGAGTGAATCAGAAATAACCAGCTCTTGTTGCACTAAATACAACCAATGTCATGTTGATCTTAATGAATTAATGTTGAATTTCTTTGCAATCAATTTCATATTTATAATTAGACATTTTAGATATTCGATATTTCGACATTCGATATTTTTTTCATCGACAGATTCAAAAAAATTTCTTGTTTGAGAATGATGTCTTTATATCTCATAAGATTTATTCAAGCAGAGGTATTCAACTTTGTGGCCCATGATAAATTTTCAGCATTCTTAAGGTATGTACGGAGCATTTAATGAAGATATTTTATTTCAATAATGAAATTAAATAGTTTGAGTTTTAAACATCGGATAAAATGGTTCATTCTATATATTACAATAATTTTAAAAAATGGATTATTCCTTTTTTATTTTCTGATATGCTGAAGTTTTGAAATTTCCTGTACTGAGTGTCCTTGATAACAACACACTATTTAAATATTTTCAAATGGTAATGGCCAGCTTATCCATTATTTCAATTGAATTTTGATTCCATATGTCTCGTTTTATTTAATATTTTAATAATTTTTTGTTAATTTTTTTGTGTTGCTGTATCTAGTGTTGATTTATTTACGTAAAAGAAATATAAATTAATAACTTAAAAAATAGAAAATAATAAAATAAAATTTATAATTTTTATTATTTTAAATAAGTTTTAAAGTTTTCTGAAAATAAAAAATAAAAAAGCTTTAAAAGCGTCTAGCTAATAATTTTTATCAAAGTTGTTTTTACTCGTATTTTTCCCTATATAGAAAAATTTTAAATTAAATCTTTTTGGCTAGCATGCATTTTTAATGCTTAACATAACATTGTAACATCGAGGTTTATATTTTACTAAATAATTTCTCAACAATCTAAATAACTGAAAATAAACCAACATAATTTGTATATATTCTACATTTATTATTCTGTATATAATTTAACGAAACAATTTTCTTCAAAACTGCAAATTGCTCGGGACTAAATGGCATAAAAAATCAGACAAAAAAGTACTTTAATTGAAATAGGCTTTAAGCTACAGTATGCTAATTTATATCTTTAAATATTATTTTTTTATTATTGTTGTATGTAGACATTTAGGGGGCATTTGCCCCTGACGGTTTTAATGTGCACCGCATACTGTTATACACTTCATTATGCCACCCGGGGGGTGCCTCAGAATTGTGGTGATTGAAGTTTACTGTATAATGGTTTAATTTCGCCATTTTGATGGCTGTTAAAATAGCGCTGGGTAATAGCATGTGGTAACATGCTAATGACAACACTCGTCTCCTACAGGAAGTGTTGTACTGTGGCCCGGTGATGGTCCTTAGTATTCTACCTTAAGCAGTAGCAACATTTTGTCATTCAGATTTATACGTGAAATTTCAGTGTGGGAAGTGATCAAACTATCTGTTTATTCTGTTATGACTTCTTTGGAATCAAGTTTTAAACCTGGAATTTATGCAGTCCCGAGGTCGAGATTCTGCCAAGATATGTTTCTTTAAAAGGATTTTTTTTTCAAAACTAATAAAGATTTATGATATTTTTGTAAAGATACAATATGAATTTTATATTCTTGAATGTTGTGGTTTTGAATTATCGTCATTCTGGTGGTTTTAGAAATGTATAACCACCGCATCACCGGCTATAGAAATGCATGAACAAAGTTCACATACAAGAAACTAAGGATTTTGTTTTCATATGATAATAAATTTTTTCATATGATAGTAAAAATCAATAAAAAGAGAGGACAAATGTTTAGAAATAGTGAAAGTTGGAAGGATTAAAACGTGGAATCTATGTAAAATAAAACGAATCACCAAATGTGTCGCTATCCGCAAAACTCGAGAACGGATCAACCAATTATCTAATCAACCGGCTAATATTTTTGTTAAGACATATTTTGTTTTGTTCGGCTAATATATTTGTTTAAGAAGGTCATTATAGAAAGAAAAAAAACAGAAAAATTGCGATGAAATTAATAAAAACGGCACTTTTCTTACTTTCTCGCCAAATATTTTCATTTCCCCCAGCCAAAAATACAAGATTTCAGTTTGTTTATTCCCACGCTAATGAGGTTAGGCTTCATATGTTTTCGACCGTTTATTTCAAATAATTCTACTTATTTTCTTAGTGTTTGATACATTTTAAAATTAAACATTTTTAATTAATCGATTCTTTCAGATTCATTCTGAAGTCCTTTAGAATTAAAATAAAATAAAGGAATTTAAAATTATCTAATCTGTATTGTGTTACCTCAACTGGCGTAGAAAATTCAAACATTTCCATTGTTCCAGTTGGTGTTGAAAATTCACGCATGTGAAGTGAGTTGTAATTGTTTACAACTGTGATTTCATTTTAACTAAAAGTTTAAAAATTCTGTGTTTAATACTTATCTCAATCTCGATCGATAATTAAAATAGACTTGATTTTAAAGGAATATAGACTTGATTTGTGGTTTTGCTTTATTTTAGGTAGCACTGTAAATAAATTGTTTTAGATTAGTTGTATTTCCATGCCTCGGGTAAAAGCTAGTAAATAATAAAATCGAGGTAACAAAATGAATTATGATTTGAGGTAGCACCAGGCTGTCCTGTATATTATTGTCGCACAGTCACCTAGAAACCGTTTTCTGACATTACTTTTGTGGTAAACACACACATTCTAGTATTCTGCAGCTTGTTTTTCCCTCTCTTGTGTAGAAGGTTATTATTTCCTTTATAAAACGGAAAAAATTCATTTTTTGAAAGCTTCTTTTTTTACTGTCGTGACAAAAATATAAAATACATGCTGCCTGTAGTTTCCTTTTATTCCATCTTTTCCATGAAAAATTCCATCGTATTACTATGTTGCGCTTACATTTTTATACTTGACAGTCGTTTAAATAAACATTTAAAAATATATCACAAAAAGTCTCTGAAAATAAATAAACTAAGGAAAAATAAAATCCTCATCCATCTCAGTTAATCAGACAATTGCCAAAGTTTCTTGGAAATTTTCCGTGTTGTAAATCAAATTTCATGAGCCTCGGAAAAGGATTTTTCCATCTTTTATGTATTTCTTTCCCGAATATTTTTTCTTTTACAAAATCAACAGAAATTCAGAAGCCGAAACATTTAAAGAAGCTGCCAAAACAAACGTGAACTCGTTTTTTTTACAGAACGCGTAATTTCACAGCTTTGCTGTCGTGAAGCTGCACTTTTAAAACCATGCCGCTAATTTATGTAAACTTTATGCCAGAAACATCAGGTTATACAGCTTGTAGTAGCACTACAATCTAAATAAGGAACTGAGAAAAATTTTTAAAGAAGATGAAACGATCAGAGCTGTAAAATGGAAGTTTATTTAGCATTTCCAAAATGCTTGTATTAATAGTAGTAAAGAGTGTCTATACTGCTATTATGAATGTAAAAGTTTTGATAGATGATGTTAGTCAATTACTTCAGAACAACTGATCGAAATTCGATGAAATTTAGCACAGAGATAGATTATAGTTTAGAATAGAACATAGGTAACTATTCATTCCAGTTGATTAAGTGGTTATTTTTTTATTAATTAAAAACTAACTTTCTCTCCAAAGTTAGTCCTTTCTCACCACCAAATGAGAAAGATTTTGTTTTTAACATCACTCTCATAAGGTTAGGCTTGGCATATTTTTTATCGGTTATTTCAAACAATTCTATTTATTTTCTTAGTGTTTGATGCTTTTAAAACTAAACATTGTTAATATAATCGATTTTTACTATTCATTCTAATATACTTTTGAATTAAAATAAAACATAATAAAGGAAATTAGAATTTTCTATTCTGTATTACGTTGTCCCAACTGGCGTGGAAAGTTCTGACATTGGCGTTAGAAATTCACGCATACATGGAGTTTAATAGCATTTTACATTGTGATCAGACTGTCAGTTCTCACATATACACATCAGAATTTCCATGTGTATGAAGGCGAGGATAAAAGCTAGTAAATAAATAAATTATCTAATTGATAGAGACAAAAAAATAACTATACACCATTATTTCTTCAACACATTTTAGCAGAAATGACTCCAAAACGATTACTATCTATCTTCTATGAAAAATTAATAATAATTTTTAATCGTAATAATACCTATCATTTCTTTTGGGATGTTTTATGCACTTTTCATTTTCCTGCCGTCTTTCTGGAAAAAGGCAGCGCGTCTTCCTCGCGTTCCGGAAGTCCCGGGTTCGAGTCCCGGCTTCAGCATGGCTGTTCTTCTGTGTGCTATCTGTGAGATGTGTGAATGTGCCCCCCTGTAGAAAGGGGCTGTGCAAGCGAATGTGGTGAGTGGGTAGCAAAGTCTTACTCTTGGCCCTTGTTGGCGCTGCTTCAAAAACAAGAGACGCTCCTTTCGACTTAAATCTGCAGCTGTATCAGCAAGGGGCTTGTCCATGGCAAATGCCATTAGTAACAACAACATTTTTCTTAGTAGGGCAATTTGGGATTATTAGCTTAAAGATTAACGCATCAGAACATTTACTCGATTTACTATTAGAAAACAAATATTTTTATCTAATTGTTTTTTGACTACTTTACAATGGTAATAATTATTAATAATTATTTGTATGTATACTAAATTTAAAATCAGATATAACATTTTTTTATTTGAAATTCAAATTTTAATTATTTTTTTGACGAAGATGTTTCAGTTCTCTTAAATATAGACCAGTTTCTTTAAGCTCCTTTTTGAAATATTTCAAATATTGCTTTGAGATGAATCTCATAACCTGAATCATGGTCAGACGACGAAGAAATTTATGAGCTGGCTTTATCATGGTGCTGAATAATAAAAGATAACTAGATGATGAATTAATGAATTATGATACATTATTAACTCAAACTCCTCTTAAAGGGCTTCATTAATAGTGTACTAAAATGTAAATAAATATTTTATATTTGTAAGAAGTCTGTAAAAAATCGTAAAAGTACAAGGTATAGGAAGGGCAATATCACCAGATTATTACTTAACATTAACTGCAATTCGTGTTAAGTTATTTGTACAATCCCACACTTATTAAAGAACTGACACATATTGTTAGCAGATATTAAAGAATAAATAATATTAACTCAAAAATCTGAGGAAGGACTTTATTAATAGTGCTGTAAAACTTAAATAATTATTTTATTTTTGTTGAAAATCTGGAGATAAAAAAATCGTAAAAGTACAAAATATTTCGGGGCACGAGAGATCGATATTTTGACGAATTGTCAGACTCCTCACAGAAAAAATCCCTGGTTTGAATCCCTGCCTGAGAGTGACCCTTGAAAAAGTGTTCAGGCCGGATAATTGTATTATTATGTTTTTCTCTCCTTTTGTTTTTGAGTTTTACTGAAACCTTTTTGCTATCAGTTTAATACTTAACATGCCTTAAATTGAAATTCAATTTAAGGCATTTATCCAACCCCAATGAAGAAACAAATTTCTGGATATATCTTAAATCAACTTTCCACTTTCAAATATCGCCACTTTTAAACGCGATATTTGTAACAGAGAATTT
>JAOUZG010041912.1:4644529-4661333 GCA_026289955.1 Argiope argentata
GTGTGTGTGTGTGTGTGTGTGTGTGTGTGTGTGTGTGTGTGTGTGTGGGTGTGTGTGTGTGTGTGTGTGTGTGTGTGTGTGTGTGTGTGTGTGTGTGTGTGTGTGTGTGTGTGTGTGTACAGAGTGAGAGAGAGAAAATAGTACGAAAGATCCATTTTCCCTCATATCTTATTTTATTTTTTCTATTTCTTTTAATGGTTTCATTTTTTTTAATTCTATCATTAATTTAGCAAATCTGTGAAAAGAACGTCCAAATTTCTGAAATGGTTTTTAATAACCATATTCTTATGGCAATTGCCTAGTGGACGCATCAGCAAGTTCATTCTGTAACAGCAGTGAGGATTCTTACTGCTAGAAAAACGCGAAACGCAAATAGAAAATATAATCAGAGTATACAAAGACATTAGTACTTGCAGAAACCAAAAGCACACAGGTAGAAAAAGCAAGATTATTAAGAAATAGAGAAGTTACAGTTAGAGAGCTCACTCTGCGGTCAACAATACAAAGATAAAATTCACTTATTTTCCGAGGTAGATATTAACGAATTTTCAAGAGAATGCACTGGATCTCGAGTCGTAATAAAATACGATTCTGGTATTTCCTCAAACGTTAATTTTTGTTGTCAAATCCACTGCCAGTAACTCTCCTCGACTCTCAACACGAGACATATTCCGCAGAGAAGGGAAATATTCCAGATTTGTGAGAATATCATTAGATCAGCTTTATTTCCCAGCTTCGGCTAAGAAAAATTCTAATTCATTATTCACTGATTCTAACTAGTTATTAGAATTAAGTTATTTAAAATTAAAATTGACACTTTAATATATAAAATAGAATCGTTGCTTCTTGCTTCTTATTGATATTAGTGAGCAATTTGATTGGAATTTGCCAAAAACCGTTTTAGTAGATTCTTATCCGTGTATTATTATCCTTGAAGTAACAATAAATGCAAAAAAAAATTATTTCTCTGCTTTAAATTTACTTCAAAGTTTTAAAAAATTCTTTTATATGACATTTTTGTTTAATTAAATAACTTTGGAATTATATACAAAAATTTCTTTTGATTACTTTGGAATATCTGAGTGAAACTAGCGTTGTTGACTTAGAAATCAACCTTTTATCGGTGTATGAAGGTTGCCTCAAAATTAACTCAAGGTTTGAAATTGCCCTCATTCACTCAGTAAATTGTCATCAACCTTATTAAAAAGAATCATTTGACAGCTGATAGTTTAGGGTTAGTAAAAAGTGTTTTTCTGACGTCCTGGATTAGGGTTTTGGATTCCTGGGCTCGAATCTCGGTTCAGATTTTCTTTTGTGTTCTATCTGTAAAGTATATGAATGTGCCAAACTGTAAAAAGGAAGGGGCTGTGCAAACAGTTGTGATGATTGCGTACCTATTTCGTACACTTCACCCCAGTTGGCGCTACTTCAAAACAATTGACGCTCCTTTCGTCTTGAAACTCGCTGATGCCTCGGTGAAGTACGTACATTGCAAGTGCCACTAACAACAACAAAAAAATATCATTATTGAACACTATTTCAAAAAGTCTAACGGTAACAGTTCAAAAATATCAGAATTGGCACCCTAGGTCGCGATTGCTCCTTTGTTGGATTTCTTTTTATGGGGATGTTTGAAATCAAAGGTTGCTATTACGCCTACAAGCACACACGATTTGAAGGAAGAAATGTAATGCTGCATCAACAAAATTCGGCAATGTTTGTGCAAAATGGTCATGGAAACCTTGAATGTACCAAGAAAGCCGTAGAGGCCCTTTGCCCTTTGTGTTATTCTATCTTGTGTATTTTGTGTTCAATTCAATAAAAATATAATTATTTTAAAAAAACGGCGTTAACACTTTGTTCTTTTAAGTAACGATTTTTTTATTGATAACAAATTATCAGGTGTTAGATATGTTTTTTTTTTCAAATCCTACTATTCTTTCACACTCTCCCTATATATCTTGTTCAAATTTTCAAAGTGGACTCAAAGTGGATGACACTCGATGTTAATGCAGTTTTTAAAAAATATAATTGATTAATTAAATTAAATTAATTTTAATACCTTAAATAGAGTCTGAGCAGTTTGTAATGAAAATTGAAATCAACTGGCAGTTGTTCAATCAGTAAAATGCGAGGATTTCGGTATTTGCCACATGAAAGTGAAGAATACGAGTTCAATTCTGGCTAAAATCAATAAATTTTTGATAAATGTTTGAAAATATTTTAAGTATACGTTTTATCCAAATGCTTTTCGAGTGTGAGATAGCAGTTGTAGCTTAGTGGTTAGAATCAAGAAATTTTTTAGAATATAAAATTGAAGAAATTTTAATCTTCCATTCGATTCCATTTCGAAGTTCCATTTCGATTTCTATTCTTAAACTATTTACCATTAATTGTTGGTCACTTCTTCTGCCTAACTTAAAGGTTGAGCTACGTGTCGAGAAGAAAATTCAAGAAGGAGACGTAGAAATTTGCTTTTTTGTTTGCCACTTACCCTTGTGATTCTGTCATATGTATACACATACTTACATTAATTTTTATTATTTAACAAAAAATAATAAAATAAATTTTTCTTTCATTGACCTAAGTAGATAATTGACCTTAAAATTTTTTTATTACGTAATTCAATATGATTCCCAACACTATTGCTTGAATAATGGCAAATTCAAATCTTGCCTTAATTTTGGGACACTATTTAAAATGCCCTAAGGGACACATTATTAGACACTATTACATAAAAATTTGTGTTACAGACAGAAATATGTATAATTTGTTTCATAATGTATACTTTTAAGATCTGTAATCTGTCCATAAAAAAGACAGTATTTTTGTGTGTGTTTTTATTTTGGAAATAGAAATTATTTCATTTATATGATGAATTATAGGTCCAATAAATAAATATCTAAAATGAACTGATTCAGAAATAAAAAAAATTATAAAAATCGAAAAAATAATAAGATTTCCTTGAGAAAAAGTAATGGGAATTTTCTGCAAATAAACAGCTTATCTTCAACTCGAAATTGTTGATGTTGCAAAAAATATAAACAAATTTCGAATAACTTTTTATTGGCTTTGAGATTTTTCTCCTATCCTATATTTGAGAATTATTCCATATTGTCTAGAAGCAGATTTTCCACTTCAGGCCATCCATTTCTTTCATAAAAAAAAGTAATAACGCATTTTATTTCTGAGCAGAAAATTCTCGAAAAAATGATCTTTCGACTCGATAAAAACTCAATGATGAGTTACTTTGGAACAAATCCATAGGTATTTCAGCTTTTGATTTGTCAGCCATATATGTCAAGTTGAACACTTCCTTTTGTTTTATATTAGAAAATGAGTACCAGAACACTAGTGTTAAATCACAAGATATTTATTCACGCTAGACTTATTTCAAAATGTAAACAACCCGCTTGCGGAATAGTTTGATTTTCCTTGAAAGAGATGGGAAATATTTTTCATTTCTCCCCAAAAACTCTACACTAAAAATCTTTTAGTATTACATGTCATAAATCTCGCTTTCACTCTTAGTTTTCTTTTTATATTTTGTGTGTATTTTAAAAGCTTACTCTGGGTTTTACGATATTTCGCTGAAAAGTCATAAAATTTATTTTACACTTTAGTTAAAAGCCATGCTTGTTTCTACATTGATTAAAGTAGTTTTTTTTCTGCTATTTTTAAATTCCATAATAACCCAATTTTAAAAATAGCAGTAACGTAGCTACTTTTTTTAATGTAAAAATGACAATAAACCTCCAGAATTAAAAACAAAACTTAATTAGAAATTTAAATAAAATTATATGTCATTCCCTAATAACCCAATCACATATAATTTTATTTAACTTCCTAATTAATTTTTGTATTTTGTTCTGGAGGTTTATTGTTATTTCACTTCATGTAAGAACTCTAACGATGCTCTAACGTATGCGGGTATTTGGGAGTTATGAGTTCAATTTCCGGTTAGGGCATGGTTGATCTTCAACTGTTCCATCTATGAGATATGTGAATGAACCCCTCCCTCTGTGAAAAAGGACAGTGCAAGCGAATGTGAGCAGCTAAAGGGAACCTTTTCCCAGATGGCGCTGTTAAAAATTAGAAACTCACCTTCGGCTTAAAATTGCTGACTGTGTCAACGAGCTTGTCCATGGCAAGTGCCATTAGAAACAATACTAAGGACTACTAACACGCTTAACACAATATGAGCGAGTCCATGCGATTTTCATTTTTTAAATTAATTATTAAGAATCAGCAAGCCTTTTTTTTTACTTTTTTGTAAAATATCGTAATCGTTAAAAAGTTTAAACTTGAAATTCTGATGCTATTCTACATTTTAGTCCTCCTTGAATTTCAAAAACAGTTTTGGATACTGTCTGTCAGTCCGTGATCAAGAAAACTAAAACAAGCTTTGAAGTAGCCACATGAAATTTGGTATAAAGTCTTTACACCAAATTTTTCTATTACAAAAATCCATTCATAAAAACGCAATCTGTTCGGTTGTCAGATTATGCATGAAAATGGTAACTACAAAATTAAGATAACCAGATGGATGAAATTCTGTGTACATATGTAATGACGGTGCGCCATCACTCTACAGCCAATATAAAGCCATCTCATTCCTGCAGGAGAATGTGTTCAGTTATAAAAAAGGCGTTCGTCGATGTGGTGGCAGAAGCTTCATAAGCCGGAAAACATCCATCAGACGCAAGTGTCACTTTTGTCTAGCGGTTATGTTAATCAGCTACAAACCCTAACGTTCAGAGTTCGATCCTCGGCCAATATAACCAATGACCCTCAATGGTGAACACAATCTAGAATAAGTAACCTTCGTACAGCTGTTGTGGTGCCCTCTACGGGCAGCAAAAGTTGTCAGGCGCATTAGAAACAACCGCCAACATCACTACGCATTCAAACACACTCTCGCCATAAAGCTGGGCGCAATTACATAATTCGTCTCACCACCGATTCACTGGTGGGAGAGTGTGCGGTGAAATCTTCGTAAACCAGATAAGATCTACTGTACACAAGTAATTGCTTTTTATAGCGGTTATGTTACTCGCCTAGAACTCTAATATTGAGAATTCTGTCCTAAGATAAAATGCTCATCCCCCACAATGTAAAACGGTCCAGATGTTCGTCAAGTTTATTAAATTCATGTTTTATCATATAGTGTGTGACCCATCTCTAAATATTAATCTTACTCAGGCTTTCCTTATGGCTCATGTGGGATTGGATATATAGTAAGGTTAGTAGAGGCTTGTTTTCGAGCTAGAGTCACATGTCTCTACATATATGAAGTAATGTAGATGTTTTTTGGTGTAAACATCTGCCGAATTTTAAGCTAAATTCAAAAAGAGGTTAATTGTCTGTCGGTCTACACTTCTCCATGTCCATCAAACTGTTTAAATGATCCCAACGATCATAGTTTCAGGGGCGTGGAGAAGTGTTATGTCGTTCTACTCTTCCGGAAGCATGTAAATGCGATCATTCAAACATTCAAAGATTTTAAATTTATCGAATTTGGTGTGTGAATTTGTGATTATAATATTAACTTTGTATCAAAATTTGACTTTAATTTTTCTCGAAAAAAAAAAACAAATCTAAAATAAAAATTCCCTTCTATTATAGAATATGCGCAAAACTTTTGGGGAGATCACACTCTTTGATTTTAAGCATTAGATAATAAAAATGTTGAGTTCATTAAAATATGATATTTCCCATTAGTTTCCATTTGAATTAAAGCATATTATTGCTGAGAAACATTAATTCAGGAAATATTTGAATTTTGAACTCAATTGCGTTTTGAGTTATCATTATTCAGAAATTTATTTATCGTTTTTCCCATAAGCAAAGAATTACTTTCTGTTATCAGGAATAATGCTGATTATTTTTATGTGAACGAAACAATGCTAGTTGCAGCTGAATGACTTCTAGAAAAACAATATACTACAAACATTAGGCACTTAAGTGCATAGATGCATTTAGTACAGTCTTTTTAATTTCTTCAGTTCCCATGAATTTCAAAATCGTTCCCTCGGAAATTAGTCGTATTTCCCTAATAAAACCGATATTCTTTCTCGGCCTCCCTAAAAGTAGTAATAAAAACATTAAATGCTTGTCCTTGGACAGAGAAATTTTGGCTGGAAATATATAAATACAATTAAAGCATGACATATATCGATGCACTTTTTCAAGTTTATCTGGAAGACAAGACATAACAGTAAAGGGGGCATCGATGGCTTGATGGTAAGGTCTCAGCTCATAAGTCGTAGCGTTTCATGGTCGAGACCCGATTCTACAAAAGAAACGTCGTGTAAGGGGATGGTCTATGGTATGTTAAAATCGTCAGACATCCTTCATCTGATGTTGTGTGGAAAGGGGTTGTAAGGTCAGGTGTCGTCATCTTGCCGGATTTCAAAAATACGAGGTCCGTCCCAAAATAGCCCTAGTGTAGCTCTCCAGCGGGACGTTAATATAACTAAAAGTTGTGAGCTTAGAGCAAGGACCATGAGCACCACTAGTGCTAAGATTTTTATTTTCATACTTCTTCACTTACTTGTTTAGTTTATCGTTCATGAAGAAAACTCGAGTATTCATTTTAAATACCTTTTTGTCAATTCCATACTGAATTTCATAAATATTATTAATTTCTTTTTTTAATTAACGCTTCTATACTCTTTCAAGAGTAAAGAACAATAGCTGATCACTCTATTCATAAATTTCGCTCAAAATATAATTGGCTTGCAAGTATTTTGATTATAAATTTTATATTTAAAGCTCTTTCTATTTTATTGCTATAGTACTCATCTGTACTCGGTCAAAAAAGCTTGAAATAAATAGATTATTTTAAAATTTGATTGAAATATACGGAAAGTCTATGAAAATGTTAAAAATTTCATCCGTCTACCTTTAAACGCTTTTGAGTCATTCTGTTCACGAAAAACTAAGCGTTCTAGATTCAGGAAAAGTGGAAAATTGCTAAAATCGCTAGCTCAGTTTTTTTCATCAATCACAATATTTTATATTTATACTTCGCATAATCTCTCGGATTAGGTACCTAAAAATAGAAGAGAGAGAATCTTCCATCATGGTGGTTGATTCGCACCACTCTAATGAGAACACAAAAATGTGGGAGGTTTAGCTTCTACCAGCGATGACGGGACGTATTTCACAAGGGGGGGGGGGTTATACCGTGGTTAGAGCAGGTCCTTAGGACTCAACCACAGTTCTCACCAGTTGCGACGGTCCGGTCATTCAAATTTTTCCATGTGCCTTCTGGCGGTCGAAGTGGCCAATTAAGGTTAAGGTATAAACTTCGCATACGAGAAGTATTGTATCAATTCAGAAATCATTTCTCATTTATGAAACTTAAACGCTACTAGTAACAGAAATTCCATTTATTAGTTTGTGATACGTGAGCTCTAAAGTAACACAATTTTGTTAACTTAGCTTTCATTTCTTATCATGTGGAGTTCTGTGGTGAAAGAAATAAGATATTTCAGACAGCAAAAGTCTTCTAAAACTTTTATTCGATAACATAACTGAGTTTAACTCAACAGTAGAAATAAAACTGGTGAGGTGAGTTGTTGCTATATTTATTATGGCATATTTTTGAGCTCTTGGAATCATTTCACAGCAGAAGATTTAAAAAGGAAAGAGAACATCGCGTAAAACTTGGGAAATTAAACATTGGGAAAGCTATAAAAATATTCGTATTCCGTAATCATGTACTCAAGTGGTAGAAATCTTAAAAGCTTTTCAGTTTGTCATATTTTACACCTTTTCAATTTGTATTCTCAACCGATGTATGGTTTTAACTTTTTATTTATGAACATTTTCTGTCGTAGAAAGGACATTGATATGCATTGGAATTTCTCTTTCGTATGAATAAGTTCTTATAAAGAGACTCACGAGCTGAAAGTCTTTTCGCTCGGCATAAAAGTTTGAATTTAAAGCAACATTTTCAATATCAACGAAAGAAACATCATTTAAGAAATGGTGACTTTTTATTTCATAGTTTAAAGTTAAGGAATTTTCGCACACTTTATAGACATTGTTTAAGTAGGATTCTTTTAAATTGAAGTCAAGATTTTGACGTATAATTCCTTTTTTTTTAATCCATGTATCTGCTTACCATCTGTTAGGTGGATTTATATAAATATATTCGATAAAAAAAACTAAAAGAAATCAATAAACATAATCAAAAACTGCATTTATACATTGTATTTTTTCACCCATATATCTGCTTACCATCAGATAGGTGGATTTATTTAAATATATTCGATAAGCCGGTTTTCTGGCACAGAGGTAGCGCGTATTTCTCGTGTTTTGGAAGCCCCGGGTTCGACTCCCGGTTTGGGCATGGCTGTTCTTCTGGGTGAGATGTGTGAATGTGCCCCCTCTGTAAAAAGGGGCAGTGCAAGTGAATATGATGAGTGTGTAGCAAAGTCGTACTTTCGGCTCTAGTTGGCGCTACTTCAAAAACAAGAGACGCTTCTTTCGGCTTAAATATGCTATTGTATCAGCGGGAGGCTTGTCCGTAGGCAAGTGCTATAAGTAACAACAACAACATTACGGTGGGGATTATCTTAGTTCTATATCCAAGTGCTTTGTATTAATCATTTAAATTTATTCAATTTTAAGTCAGGAATTTGTTTTAAAATTGTAAACAGCAATTTTAAAATTATAAGATGAAAATTTTATATTTCTGGTCCATGCGAGATCTCAATTTAATATGGTCCTCAATTTAGAGAAGAAAAATTTAGAGTAACAACAACAACATATTCGAATAAAAAAATAAAACCAATCAATAAGCATAGTTAAAAACTACATTTATGCATTGTATATTTTCACCCATATATCTGCTTACCATCTGATAGGTGGATTTATTTAAATTTATTCGATAAAAAAACTAGCAAGAATCAATAGCCATAATTAAAAACTAAATCATGCATTTTTGTCTTATTTAATTTACAGTTTTCAATCAAAATTCATTTAGTGAAATTTATCAGATATCAATTCTCAAATTCAAGATTAATAATACTATCAAAACATTTCCTTAAATTATAAAATTATGTCTAGCTGATTTATTCTCCAAAGATAAAGACTTTTGATAAGAAACAAAATTTATATTCAGATTATTACATGTCTGAAAATGATTATAAACTTAGTTGATAATTAATAAATGTTTTTTCTAGCATTATTATTATTTACTCACAGTGAATAAAATTCCTTAGTAAGTTTTAAAATCTTGTTATTCACCTTACATTTATTTTCCATCAAACCGGTTTAAATTGGCTAATGACTTAAATAAGTTAAGATAAATAACGGTTTAAAAATAATATTTTTACATGACAAATTGAAATTTGCTATTAAAGATTTTATTTTATTTTTTTTATTTTTTATGTTTTGTTTTGATTTATGATTGTAAAATCATTCTACTTCAAATGTCGCTTTTGTATGGTTGGAACCAATATGTTTAAAATAGAAATTTTGTTGTCGGGTACCTATTGCTAAATCCAAGATATTAATTGCACATAATAATAATCACACGATGGATACAATAAAAACTCCAACTTCAAAGCCAAAGAATAATAATTTGTAATTATTGTATTAAAATGCCTTTCAACGAATTTGCAATCTGACTTTGATACCTTATTACCATGTAGTATAATATCTTACCGGCAAAAGGTACAACAGCCATAATAAAGAATATACAAAAAAAATCTTAGGGCTACCTGTCCCAAAAGTTTAAATGTACTGTTAATCGTACAGCAAGAAAATCAAGTACACTAAAAATATATTTAAAATCGCATCACAGCACATGTAAGACAGAAGCGGAAATAATGAAAAGGATTGTTGTAAAATATATTGAGAAATATTTTCGATAAAATTAGTTCAGCTATTTCGAGGGAAATATAATTCTATTTTAAAGTGTATGATGTTCAATTTTAACGACTATAAAATGGTTTTTATATATTAGTATGTTCCAACTGGAGGAAGAAGTTAAAAATCCCATTAATTTTTTAAATTAAAAATGTATTGAAATTTTGGAAACTTATTTCTAAATTAATTCTTAATCAAAAAATAATTAATCCTACCAAAGCATTTCATGCAAATGAATTCCATAAACTTGAAACCTCTATGATCAACAATCTGCACATGAAGGTTTTCATTACTTTGAATTATATCTGTCGCATCTCAAATTTACAGGTATTAATCGAGACTTTGAAGATAATATTATTAGAAATATTGTAGAAACAATTTTTATTACTTTATTTGAGCATTAATTTTCATTTCGTTGTTTATTTTCAATATAAAATAAATATCTATTTCTAATCAAGTAATGCAAATTTATTTCCAACACTAAACCATAATCCCTTTTTCTTTCAGATGTAGAAAGACTTTACGAATGTGAATAAGTTTCTTCAGTCGATACCCATCGATATTCTACAGTATCATTCAACTTTACCAGGAACTTTTACCCTTAAATCACCCTCTGCAGTTCCCATGCATTGGACGGCAAGGCAAGATCTGGACATAAAGATTTGAAGACATGTGCATTTATCCTTCCACGCTCTATTTACACCATCAATGTTCGAGAATCTCCCCCCTGTACTATGCTTCCCCCTTGCCTGAGACCCCATGGCTCCCGCATTCGTGTTTGTGAGCCTGTTCCTGAGTCTCGCGGCAGGAGAGCTCCACCCCCACCGAACCGTCGTGGACCTGAGACGCATGCACGCGAACTTCGGCAAGCACGTCCTGGACCCGAACAAGCCCAACATCACCATAGGATTCCTCAGCTCATTCAAGGTGAGAGAATATCGTTTCGTTATCTGTTTATTTTAGTTTTTATCATGAGAGAACATGATGCAATTTTGATTTGAGGTTCTTGAAGCCTCAAAATGCGTGGGCAACAAATTGGCGATTCATCACATCAATTTTCAGCTTTTAGTGTTATTGAAAAAGAATAAGGATTAGAAAAGCTGAATAGGGTTATTAGAAAAAATGGTCACATTTGGCGATTTACAGCCAATAAAGTCATTTAAAAAGTAGAAATTGAATTTGTAATTCAAAAGTTTAAATCAATGGCAACGCTGTTACATTTTTCTGTAGTTAAAATGTTTTTACCATGTAAAAACATGATTTTGCATTGTAATTGCATGTAAAAACAATGATTGTAAAGTATACATGTAAAAAGTATGTAAAATTGCATGTAAAAACATGATGTTGCATTGCATCAAGTAAAAGCATGATGTTTTTGGAGCCACAAAATGAACGGACAGAAAAATGGCGATTTATCGCTTTTGGGGAATCAATTTCCGCTTTTAATGGTAAAGATGGTTGTCACATTTGGTGACTTACCATCGACAAATAGTTACAACTTGGCGCGAATGTCCAACATGTACTTGATTCTCGACATATCGACGCTAGCTTAGTCATATCATTGTTTCAAACCTGTTTAATGTGGTTAATGACTTAAATTAATTAAGGCAAACAAAGCCTTAAAAACAATAATATTCTCATAAAACAACATAAAATTCAAGATAGCAGATTTCATTTTTTTGCCTAAAGAGAATAATAGAGTTTATTTGGAATTTCATTTCAAAATACTGCAATATTTAATTCAAAACATTGTAGTCGAATTTAGACTTTCAGTTCAAAATATTGCAGCATTCAGCCAAAGCATTGGAGCAAACATTCACACTTTAAGTCCAAAACATTGCAGAAAATAATCTGCCTTTTTATTCGAAATATTGCAGAATCTCGTCTAAAAATTGCAGCAAACATTCGCATAAATACAAAAAATGCACCATTTAATACAAAACGCTTCAACAAACTTTCGAACTTTCTGTTCAAAATATTGCAGCATTTAATCCAAAGCATTGACAAAAATATTAGGACTTATAGTTCAAAATATTGTATCATTTAATTCAAAACATTACAATAAACATTCGGACTTTTAGTCCAAAATATCCAAATCCCATAGCAACATAAATATGCACGTAAATGGTGTGACGAATTTCCATGTTTCAAGTTTTCCTAAGTCTGAAAAACGGGATAATATTTTTCCTCATGAATATAACTCAAAAATGCGTTGGGCTGGGTTAATGAAATTTATTGCATGATAGTATGTTTAGGTTTCTGTCGAATTTTGATCGAAATCTCTTCAAAGAAAGGTTACCTGTCTGATTTTTCAATTCATAAACTCAATAACTACAAAATGTAAAAATCTATATAGATAACATTCGGTACTTATGTTTTAGCATCTAAAATCCTTTTTCTTTTCAAATTTTTAAACAAATCAATAGTCTATTCATCGATATTTTCACATGCAATTAAATTTAATAATTCATAAACGCAATGACTTTTACAAATAAAATGCGACATGCGAACTGGTTGCTAAAACTGTATATGCTGTGGCAAAATTTGTTTATTATTGGATACGAAAATATACTACTCAAAGTGGTTAAAGGATATTGATGTTGTCAGCACTTAGATAACTGTTTGGACTATTAATACATAATCAACAGACGTAGAAGACTATATGAAAGAAAACTGAGATTTATCTGGTAAAAATGCATTTTATTGAGCATTTGAGTACAAAAGGGGAAAAACATAATTTTTGTTCATGATAAAAACTAACAAAAAGGTGTTTTCTTAAATATTCTTTTTAAAAGGTGGCATGGTTTTTCCGGACGGCCAGCCTCGTTTAATATCTCTGAGGCACCGAGTCAATGAGGCTATTAATGAAGGTCTAGGGTATTCTGTCTCACTTCCCCAAAAGAGTTCTTTCCAATTCTTGGAGAGTTTGTATGTTTGGTAGGCGTCCAGAAATTTCCTTTGCCTAGAAAATCCTAAACATGCTCGATTGTTTTCATGTCTGGAGAACACGTTGCCTAATCCATCCGCATCATTCCTTCCTCCGAAAGGAAAGCTTATCAAGTTAGTTCGATGTGGCTTGCATTTGTTGTTCACTAATATGAAGTCATCTCCAATTTCTGCATTATAAGATCTTACAATAGATCTCAGGATCTCGTCCACATATCGGCGAATCGCCAGAGCTCCATTTCGAACGATATCAAAGATCGGCGCACCCATCAACGGAGATGCTGGCAAAGACCATCACTCCCCCACCAAAAGATCTTGCAATTTTGTGCATGAAAGCAGGATTGTTTCTTGTGAAACGTTCTCTGATCTTCTCTTGCATTTCCAGTCTTTAAAAAAACAGTTCCAGGTCTTGGAAATAACACTTTGGAGAACTGCATTGGCTTCTGCTACTTCAGCATGTGCTTCGCCTCCCTCTAACTGGCCTACAACTCTCCAAGCTTCTGATTCGGTTAAATGGCTTCGCTGAGACATCGCATTCATCAAAACAACGCGCTTACTGAATGCCGATCCTTCTTTTCAGCTTTGTCTTGCATTAAGTAGAAAGCCAAGCCAAATTCACTGCCACTGAACCGTCGTCTTGGACGTTCAAATGAAAATCTGAATGCTACGAAGTTTGAAAATAAAAACAACTTGCATTTATGACTTTCTTCTTCCATTTTATGCAAAAAAATGCCTTTACAGTTATTTCATGCAAGATTTACAATATCCTTTAATTGTTTTCAGCAGTGCATATACTCTCTCTATAGATTCCTTAAAGGTAAGCTACTTTCAGATAGTGATGCGCCAAGGCACATATTTTTTTAATTATTGCTCGCCAAAGATATGCACGTTTTTGGCCATACCAGAGATCCATAATTTTACGAGATGAAAAACACGAGAATGGGTTATATGAGAATAAGTTTTGAAGAGAACATTCACTCTAGTTTATTATTATTATTTTAAAATGATGTAATAATGGCTTGTGTATATAATGATATGTTCTGAAATTTCAGATTTAAAGTATTAAAATGATGATTAATCTAATTAAATATTTAATTAAAATCTTGAAAAATTCTAATTGAGTTCTGATTTAATGATCTGCCCTATAGAATACTTTGAATATTTTTTCAACATGCTTATTGAATTCCGTGTGCTGCAAAAATGATATACTTGAATAATTAACGAAATATTAATTTCAAGGCACAATTTCCTTTGTAGGATGATAGTAGTATATGTTAAATTTGCAGACACCTATTTTTAGAATATCAAGTCCACAGTTACAATAAGATATAAATCTCATTTTATCTTATTGTAACTCTAGGATTTAGTAATGATAAAGATGCTTGACAGCTTGAAAAAAAGAATATATTTTTAGTAATTTCATGAAATTTATTCCACTAAACCGGGCAAAAAGTTGAGATGTCTATTAATAGAATTCTTCCTTTCTATTTATTTTTCTAAAGCACATTAACCTTATTCTTAAAAGTGTACGTGCGTCTGTCTGCGCAAGAGTATGCACTTGCATGTCTAAGTGCATATATTTCTAGTATTTACTGCTAGATTTTGAGCAAATTTCCTTTACTTCTTCATTGTTTTTATGTAAGAATATTTCTTATTTTGTATTAAAATTTTTAATGTCTTTAATGTCGCTTTTTTAATTTCTTATTTTCCAGGCTATTTTAGTCAAATTTCTACATATTTTTTTATATCTTTATACTTTTCTTTTAATAATTCTATTTCTTTCTTTTTTTTAATCTTTCTATATATGCTTTTGTGTGGTATTACAGAAATAGGCATATAATTACATTATACGTATATATAAGTACAAACTTATATACTTAATTATAAATACATATATTTTTATACTTATTATATATAAATACAAATTATAAAAAATTATTTCTATATAAACTTTAACTTTATAATTTTGCATGGTGCTACAGAAAATAATAATAATAAATAAATTGTTTATCTCTATTGAATCGAATTTATTTTTAATTTCTATTAAAAAACAATTTAAATTAAAGTAAATTTATTTTTTAAAATTAAGTTTGTTTATTCATTAATATTAAGTTGAAACATCAGTATATTGGTTAATCAGTGGCAGATACATATATTTATGACTCTATATATCCTCGAGTTTTGTGTTGGTAAAAAGAAATGTGCTCTTACGCTTTATCTAATATAAATGAATATGCAGCCATGTTGTATATAATATAAACGGAGAGGTCGTATGAAAGTCATAGCACTTTAGATATGTGTATCACGTGAGATAATTCATAGATTAGCTTGATTATCCAAACCCAAAGCAGGTTAGAATATTGATTCGGGTTTTGAATATGTCAGAATTTTTTCATTTATCAAATTATAAAAAGAAATTTTTGTTAAAGGTTAAATTCTACATACAATGTAAAATAAAGTTATAGGTCATATCTTAAAGGAATAGAAGGGGTTATTGAGGATGAGAAGAAGAATCTAGGGACGAGCATGCTTCAAAAAGTAGAGGCTGTGTCTCTAAAATCATCTTTTTTTTAACTTTTGAAAATATGAAATATAGAGAAAGTATATAAATCATTAAAAAAATTGAACTCGAGATTTTGACAAATCTCCATTTTTTAGAACTCGCGGAGTTCAAAAAACACATTTTTGGAAATTGGCTGTTTGTATGTGACAAAAATAAATCAGAATTTTGAGCTAGATGAAGGAAATTTGGTACATTGTCTTTACAAAGAATTCACAGATTTCTATCAAATTTTGAGTAAAATATATTCTGTGAAAGTTCCTATGTTCACACGTTCGAATGTAATTTAACAAGATAATTACAGAATAAAAGGAGCTAGAAAATTAAAATTCGTTATACACATTTAAGATCTATTATGGAGATACTTATGAAATTTAGAAATAAATACTAACACGCATTGACTATCTGTCTACCTGTACTTTCAAAAATAGGCAAACGCTATAGTTTAAAAACACAGTGACTGAAATGCATCAAATTTGGTACTGAAATTTATGATTTAAAGTGCAGTTTTTAATCAATTCTTTGTTCCAATCGATTGTGAAAAATGCGTATAAAACTTAAATTTGATTTTCAAATACTATTAACAGCCAAAAACCTCTTCGAGGACGATACATCATATTTTGTAAAAATGTTAAATTCTCTCCAGAAAATATTTTGTATCTATTGTACGTGATTGACATGCAAAGTATTTTCTGATATGACAAGTTTATTTGAGAATATACTAGAAAATTTTAGAGAAACCAATCTAGCTGGGGCTTTTTACTAGCTTTTGGCAGAGTTTATAAAGCTTCAATACTGAGTGAACAAATCATGATCAAGTGTATAATATTTAGAAGTTTCATAATTTTTTCTGCCAAAAAAATTCAGTTTCAAGCAGGAATTGATAACAAATGTCTTATTGAAAATCTCCAATTTCTAATGTGTATTATTATAACTTTTTAAATTCATATTCTATCTTCTAAAAATGCTTTAATGCATATTAAAAGAAAACTATCTTTACTTTCTTCGATTTTAAAACACTTTCCTAAAATCTAGTATATTAAAACCGTGGCATCTGAGAAACCCCAGAATATTTTATATGTTGTATAGGGCGCAAATAAGATTAAAAAAAGCACCGTTTGAAATAAAAAATTCAAGCAAAGTTTCAAGCCCTATTCTTTCAAGAAGGATAATAAACATAGAGAACATCAATTTGGACTAAAGCATTCTTTTTTTCTAGTAAGTATTTTTTACTGAAAGCCATAATCTTAAAAACTTCTTCAAGGTAGGAAGAAAAATATTTTAAAGCAAAAAAAAACAGTAATCATTTAAAATTGATATCAATACAAAAAAAGAGAGTGAAATCTTAGATAGTAAATTTCAAGTTATCATGTGAGAGCGCTATTATTTTTAAGTCAATTTTTGTCATAATAAATT